>JASDQU011028643.1:0-12219 GCA_032191745.1 Picea mariana | reverse complement strand
TGATGCATTTTCTTCACAATGAAAGCATTGTCACTTGATCAACTTTCATCTGACAATCACCATCCTACTTCTATTTCAGCTCAAGTTTCCCCTTTGTGTGTTCCTAGTGTTAGAGCAGACTCTTCCCCACCATGGGTGAATTATGTGGCAGCTTATCGTCGATGTCCAATTGCTCCTGATATGAAATTTTTACAGTTATGTTTTCCTTCTCAAGACAAGGTCTCAAAAATTGATCAAGTGTTTTATTCAATGGGGGAATGGGAGCCCTTGATTCCCACTATTGGCCCGAGTAATTTGGTGTTTCCTCTTGAGTCTAATCTTGATGTTTGTAAGACCTTGAGCCCTAGTATTTGTGAGTTGTTGAGCCCCGATTTCATGAATGTTGAGTTTCTTTTAGATGAGGCTATCCTTGAAGCTATGATTATGCATTTTTGACCTCCTCTTGAACTTGAAGCTTTACAAGTTGGTTACCAAAGAAGACCTTGGCCTAATCCTAGCAATGGGCTCTACCTAGAGAGCCACTATGCATATTTCACAAGGTTGTTCGGTCCTCTATACATATTGTACTTTTAGGGTTTCTTGTTTTCAAGTTCCGTATCCCTTAGCACATGTTTTTATCATAGGTTTCTACATTGGAATTATTAACTTCTAGGTAAGTGTTTTTGGTCTTATATACAAGACTTTGGAGACATTTTATTTGGTACCTTTTCATTCCATCTCGATCCGTTCTAACTGGTAATGATCTCAAAACTAGCATATAGGTTAGATTTTCCCCTCCATCCATTTTTGCATTTTCCGTTTCCTGTTTGATTTTGACTTAGGATCAACCCCACTAAGTTGCAACACATAACCTTATCTATTGTTTAGAAGTGTTGTAATTCATGTGGTAGATCCTATCTTCCATGAGCATCATAGCTTAGAATCCCTTTGCATTCTGGTTCCCATGCTACAAGTTTCTATTTAGGCTTGGGAGTCCTGTTTATCCCCGCCATGAATTTGCATTGAAGCTGCATATCTTCTTCTCAATCTTTTTCTATCCATTACCTACAAGACTCCCCCTACCACATGTCGATACTTATATCAACACCTTTTTTAGATTCTTTAGCAGACATTGTGTCATTTACTAGCATAAAGGGTAGGTTCATTTCCGCCTGCACAATGCATTTATCCATATCGCTCACATATATGCCTTAGGATACACCCCATTCATTAGTGGCATTACACCCCTCAAACCGCTTTCAAGGTGTTGTTTGTGAATGGTAGAGCTTACCTCTTCATGGGTGTCCTAGTTAATACCTCACTGACAATTTTGACACCCATGCTATAGTTGTTTCAGTAAGCTCGAAAGGCTTGTTTAATCCTGCCATGTCTTTGCATTGAGGCCTCATAAATTCCTCTCAATCTCTTGTTGGATAACCTACCCACATGGCTTCCAATTTTTTTTTGAGTTGTAATTGCATTGCATATTATCCGCCCGTGCTTCTAGAACTAATGTTGGCTTTAATTTGCTATTGTTGAACCATTTGTTTATGCATTCCTACCAGTTGCTAGCCTTACAATTTATGTCTTTGCGACTTGACACCTTTATCCCTAGAGGAGACATTCCTCTAAGTGTTCTTATCCTGCACATGCTTCCTTGCATTGAGCATAGGTATGTTCCTTGCGCTTTGTAACTAGTGTGCTTGCCTGTAACACTTGTTTCCTCCACTGTACTATAGCATTTTTTTTTTTTAGGCTTTAATAATATGAAAACGACAAAAAAATAAAAAAGAAAGGGGAATGCATCTTTCTCTTTTTTTGGCAAGATTCTTGTCGCCCTTGAACAAATCACAATCTTTGAGTTAGTGTCTCAATATTTTGGTTTTAGTATATCTTTAGGATAATTTTTCTCATTTTTTAGTATAATCTCCTCCGATTGGTTATTCTTCCAACCATATGGAGCGTTTGATGATATCTATTGTATCACAAAAGTATCCCAGTTTATAATCCATGCTGCCTAAGTCACATAATGTGTTGTTCTTTTTTCAAGGGAAGCTTCAACCTGAGTCGACCATTCTACAGAAAGTATTTGACCTTTCAAGTCGATCTTTCTGTGTCAGTCAAGTACATCTCATCATCACAAGTATCTTTGCATCTCACTCATGCTAGCATAGAAGGTCCTCATTGACTTCTTGTTGGCGGGTCTACTCTTATCGACTCCAACACATTTCTCTGAGAGTATGACCCTAGAGCTATTTACATCATTGATAGGTGACATTGCGATCAACATATGAAAAACCATCATTGGTCGCTGATTGAGCAGTTTCCCTTGTGTTCGACGTAAAAAATAATCATCACACATAGGGATTCGTGTATTACCTTGGTTTCCATCTGACCCCATAGGTGGATTCCTTGTCTTTGTCAGTAGTCTCCATTATTGGCTATTATTCAGAGAGTTTTAGTCATGCACTATTCCATTTGGTGCATGCCATAGTCGTACCTTGGTGTTGTCCTTACAATCTATTCATTTGAGTCCTTCCAAATCTTTGGCCTTCTGCTACCATTGCTACTACACGATGGAGGATTCCTTAATGCCTTCCTTCCAACAGATCTCTTCCTATCAACTTCAACACATCTTGCTATGGGAAAGAGATCTAGATTTATTTGTGGTACCTTGGGGCTTGTATCCATCAGTGGTAGGTTCCCTCGCTATTGATAGTGGGAATACATCAATGCCCTCTAATCGATAACTTCTACTAACAGTTCGACACCATCTGATTTATTCACACTTGTTAGAATGTACCATGGTACTTTGATTTCCATTATCATCATTGGTGGGTCATCTCGCATTTTTTAATGATATACATCAATGACCGGTAATCAAACAACTCTCACTATGTTCGACCCCAACACATCTATTCACATAGTGTATATTTGTACCACGACAGATCGTTTTGAAGACTTTGGGTGAAGTACAAGCATCACATCTTTTGTTCTCCTACCCAACATATATTGTACCACCCTTAAGACATTGCTACTTGCAGATGATCGATTTGCTCACTCCATTGGTTCTAGATATCCTCTGATTTGATTTTGAGACATAACTCCATCGTGTATCCATTCCTGGCTATGATATATGTTTTGCATGGATCCACTTTGTATTCTTCATGGCCATGATTGCTTCTTTATATATATCACATGGAGCCATTGTGTATTTCTCATGGAAATAGAAATCAATCATACTTTCGTATATGCCATGGATCCACAGTGTACTTTATTTGGTGGCTATGCTTACATCACTCCTGAGCATGGGTATGCCCGAATCGGTAAAGTAATACTCTTACTTGATCTCTGCTGATGGTTTTTATTCTTGGATCAATTGTTCACGAACTTTCATTGGATCTACTTCAATGAATCATCGCCTCTCAAGTTATAATGTATTTCGACCATCAATTTCCCTTCTGACCTCACACATTAGGAGACATCTATTATACCACAAATTTCCACATCAGTTGCATTTGTGAGATGACCTAGCCCTTTTCCTTAGCTTATAAACTTAAATCTCATCCTCCTTCATCAAACTCATCTAAAAAACAACAATTTTTTTTTCCATCCACGGGTCACCTGTGTGGAAATCGCAGATATCCATGCCTTTCTAATTTGCAACTCATGGATGCCCTAAAAATATATAAAAAAATAAAATATTCCATGTTTTCAAGTGGAGTTTTCAGTTGGGCTCATTCCCAAACTCCCCATTGGCCAGTTAAAAATAGAATTCAACCACCTCAACCCCTGGAGGATGGTATAAATACACCTTTGAGGGCATAGATGAGGAGGACAACCTGGGTGCAAGATTATGCTAACGAATTTGCAAGCTTCCCTACTTTCCTTGATCCTCTGAGTAGCATCCCCTTGATCTGGAACTTGTTTTCCAACATTCCTTCTTCTCCCATATGTGGTTGTAGGGTATGTTCCTATCCCTTCTGAGTCATCCGAGGAAGATCCATCATGTTGAGTTGATGATTGAAGGACCAATGGAAGAACTTGAGCGGTTTGCTTCAAGGCAGTGCTGATGGTTAGAGTCAAGTTGTAACTACCTACTTACATTGTTTTCAATAAAAGAGTTATCTTTCCCTCCATACATGTGTAAATTGATTCAATCTGTTGATATATGTTAGTTTGGTTCATATACTTAAATTTTTGCACATTATGTGTATGCTTTAAATTCATAACTACCTTGTTGTAGCATAGACTTGGTATTCTTTTGCAGGTTGATACAAGTGGAGATCAAGAGAAAAATCAAAGGTGTAAAGGGAGGATCAACATCAGACGTAGGATACAAGGTGTGAAGTCTCTCCTTCTCGCCTTCTCTTCTCAAAGTAGTTATTTTCTTATAGCATTGTTGTGTGTGAGGGTAGGTTCTGTATTTTACATATGGTCTCACTCTACTATGACATGACCCAAAGTCATAGGGGAAAAATCCGGTAACAAGGTTCTGATGCACGTGAGAGCATGTCGACGCTGCTGCAGAGAAAACCCATGTTCTCGATTTCTATCCAGAGATGCACCAATAAGCTAAGCTACAATATCGGGTACGAGAACTGCATGTATGAGAATGCTTAACATGCTCTTTAAAATCGACAAAAGGTGTTTGGAAGCTTGGTGAGGACCACTACAAATGTAAGAACACTTTGAATATCATTTGGTGATCACTTGGAGAAGACGCTTGATCTACAAGAATTCTTAACATGAACCATTGTCAACAAAACTATGATATAATCATATTTAATCATTATAAACATAGAAAAATGATGTATTAACCTCACTTGATATATAATGGTGAATAATGATGTTTAATGAAGTTTTATGGAATAGATGGACAAATATTACTAGAAAAATACTGACTCTATTGGGTGGGAAAATATGACAAAAATGGATCCCAACACAACACAAGGGAACATGGAGCATGAAGAATATGAGTTGACAAGGTAGCTATGATTGCCTCGATTCCAGAATAGATAAGTGGAGTGCAGGCAGATGAAAGAAGTGTGCAAGACTAGCAACGAGAGAAACGAGTGGGGCAGGACTAAAAGAGTCAGAGCGCTAGAGCAAAGAAGGATATAAAAGGAAGCAACGCCAAAAATAAAAAGAGTTAGTCAGTGGGTAAATTAGCTCATCGTTAATAATGAGTTAGTCAGTTAGTTAGTGAAATGGTTTGTGGGTTGTTGTTGTATGGGTGCTATTGGACTTGCTCTGAGCATGTGTTTTTGTAATGTCTCTGGTTCCAAGTCTATCCTCTTTTATAGAGTTTGAAGAGAAGTGCATGGCACAATGTAATTTAATTTGGGGAATTATTTGAGGAAAATAAAGACTTTGTTGTTGTCAAGGAATGAGTTGCCTACTATCTGTGTGTATTTAATGGAAGGATAATAATAAAGCTGCAACAATTATGATCTATCATGTGTTACTTGTGTTTCGATTGGATGTGTTTTCTTATGTCATATATTGTTAACTGTTAAAGTAATTACCGATGGATTGTATGAATGTCAACTTGGATGGATATTTGTGTGTTTATCCCTTCATCCTTGACACAAGACCAAATGGTCTCTATTATCCTCATAGCATCTCAGGTGAGGCCTTCCTTAGCCTTGGCTGAGGATTGATATGTTGATGCTTTGGGTTTTTTGTTGGTCAACTTTGGATGAACCCTGGGTCACAACAACCGATGTCGATGTGGTCATTCAACTCACCCAGTAAATACAAGGCATCCTCAAGGAACTTGATCGCCAATTCATGGAGTTTGTGCATGAACTAAAGAACACAATTTCCTTTGTGGCATTGATCATTCCCTAAGGAAGTTGGCTCAAGGATGAGCCAAGTAGTAATGGTGGGGGCTTGTTGGCACCCAAAGTTTTGGGTAAATATCATGCATGTGCAAAAATGAACTTGTGCGCTCTCATTCTAGTTTTGCACTCACTCAAGTAGATGCACGAGGATTGACAAGAAGCACACATCAGATCAAGTTTTGTCAATGCAAACAAAGTACAGTTCTGCCAATGCGCGTTCATCTGATTTTTGGGATGCGTGTTGGAAATCAAGAAGACAATGCATGCACACCCGAATCAAGAAAATGATCTTTGGGAAATCTCCTCGAATGATTACTTCAAACATCACAAGGGAACATGGAGCATAAAGAAGATGAGTTGGAAAGGTAGCTATGATTTCCTCGATTCTAAAAAGGCTACGTGGAGAGCAGACAAGTGACATAAACATGCAGGATGGAAGCTAGAGGAACGAGTGGGGAAGAATTGAAAGAGACGAAGCGCTAGAGTGGAGAAGGATTTACAAGGAAGCAACAACAACATAAAAAAGAGTTAGTCAGTGGGAAAATTAACTCGCCGCTAATAGTAAGTTAGTCAGTTAGTTAGTGGACTGGTTCTTGGGTTGTTGTTGTATAGGTGCTATTGAGTGCACTCTGAGCATATGTTTTGGTAATGTCTTTGGTTGTAAGTCTGAGTTTGTCCTCTTTTATAGATTCTAAAGAGAAGTGCATGGCACAATGTAATGTCATATGGGGAATCATTCGAGGAAAATAAAGACTATGTTTTTGTTAAGGAATGAGTTTCTCATTGTCTGTGTGTATTTAATTGAAGGATGATAATAAAGATGCAATGATTTTGATCTATCATGTGTTATTTGTGTATCGATTGGATGTGTTTTCTTATGTCATATATTGTTAATTGTTAAAGTAATTATCGATGGATTGTATGAATGTCAACCTAGATGGATCTATGTGTATTTATCCCTTCATCCCCGAAACAAGACCAAATGGTCTCTGTGATCCTCATAGCATCTTAGGTGAGGCCTTCTTCAGCCTTTTTCCAAGGATTGATGTGTCGATGCTTTGGGGTTTTTGTTGTTCAACTTTGGACGAACCTTGGGTCTTAACCCCCCAGTGTGAAACGACAAATCATGAAGACTCTTTTACCGGGGGTCTTGACAGAGTGGAGTACCTCCCAAGTAGATCCAATGGAATCTTGTATGTCCCTTCCATGTAGAGAACCCATTTTTTCTTGGGAAATGTAGGAGGAGAGCATTGGCTTGAGGCAAAAAGCTGTGATGTTGGATATAATTTTTTATATACTATTGTACAATGAAATGGGATGAAAATGATCAAAGATGGTGGGATTTTTTACCTTGGGGATTGTATCCAAGAATATGGAACTGAAGGCTCGATGAATATGTCCTCCTTTTTGGATTTTTTGATGATCATGAGTAGATTGTTGTATATAATCTCCCAAAATCCCTTAAAAAATTCAATGGAGAGTGTGTTTGATCCCGAGAATTTGTTTTCTTGGAGTTTTAGGGTTGCTCAATTGAGTTCTTATTCATGTATTGGTGCCATTAGATTCTCGTTATCTTGCTCACTTATCCAGTCGAGGAAAACTGAGGTGACATAAATGACACTACTTAGGGTTCCCACTGAAGATTGGGTATACGTTGTTTTGTAGTGAGTCACTCTTGCTTTGTTGATAGAATCAAAATTTTCACAAATATTACCCCAATGGTCTGATATCCTACAAATTGAAGTTTATGCTTTTTGTGAAGTGTAACACCATGTTTTCTCCAGTCTGTAAATATAACTATAATTGGCCAAGAAACTATGGCAGACTAGATATGTGTGAATGTCTGATTTGATGAACCTTTGTATAAAATGTCAATGCATGCATTTTTTTATTTTAATAGAAAGTGGATAAGTGTTGTATAAATGTTGAAAGCGGGGGTTTGCCAAGATGGACCATGGATGCTATGAGAGAGATGGTGAGGGGAACAAAAAATGGTTGATATGACCCCCACCAAACCAGTACCTTACTGGATTTAATGACTTAGAACAATCCTCTGACCTAGATTTGAATTACCAGTTAGAGTGGTAGATGGAAGAGTCCTCCTCAAGAGTTAATGAGGAGATGGGGCAGAGTACCCCTTTGTAAGACTTTCAGACCTGACTATGAGTTGGGGGATTCAGACCCATGAAACCCTACTGAGAAAGGCAAGAAAGAGGTAATTCACAGGCAAAGGCTAAAGGGCCAAAGAAGAGATTTACGAAGAGAGCAGAGTTGAGAGAGTGATTTCAAGAAGAGAAAAGAACATTTTGTATCTCTCTGGTTCGAGAAAGAACTGGGAAATAAACTCGTTCTGAACTCACAAAGCCATGGATAGGGCTCTCGTTACAAGTCGATAAACGAGGCTAACAAGTGACTATGGGAGTACTAGAGTAGTCCTCCTTGCTTGTTATAGAGAAAATTGGTCACCAGGATCCTGTAGGAGGAGGAGGAGAGTAACCTACATCCTTCACTGTCATTGAGTAAGAAGACATAATTGATCTCAGAGCATCATGGTATAACGCGGGGGTGGTTAGTGGTAAATCCGTCTGGAGTGGCTGTGCCTATGGTTGGGTGGAAACAAACACCCATTTCAACAGTCGCTTCACAAACTTTGGTTTCCTGATAAGTATCTTCATACGATCCATAATTGGATCTAGGAGCTTGATGGGGCTCAGAAAGGCCTAAAAATAAAAGTTCTCATAATGGCTTCAAAACGAACATGTGCATAGGCCTCGTCGATACAAACCCAACACAACTTGAACAGGCTCAAACGCACGTCGATTTCTCCAGATATGGCAATCTGTTCATTTTTCCAAACATGCAAAAAATGATAACTGTATAGTTCGTACAGTGCCAAGTGGCAGCTGAATGTATAGGTCGTACAACTAACGTGGCAAGGCACATTTGGCGCTAACATGGAAACATCTGGAGGTGACATGTGGCAAGGTGACTGGGCATACAGACTGCTGACATGGACAGATAGGTGGGCCAATAAGGGAATGACACATGTCACCATTGCAAGGGTGACACATGGAACATCCATACGACACTTATGTCACATGTGACATGGAAGATGTGGACAGTTGGTCGAATCAAGTGTTGACATGTGGCATCGGTTTGAGTGAGTGGTGAGGTGCTATGTGGCCCAGACATGGGTTGCCACATGGCACCCATTGATTGGTTAGAGTTCATTGAAAAAATGTTTGGAGTGCAGTGGATTTGAACCTGTGACCTCTCGTACAGGCTAATGTCTTGGGCAGGCTGGGCTAGCCATCCCACCTCATGGTGGTCCTTGTTATACTATGGGAAAAATTTGTATTTAAGTTTGCATGTGTATGGTTTTAGATGGAGGTATGGGCTTGGGCCTAGCCCCAACCCTCGGCGCACCCATAAAACCTTACCACGAGACCGCTTTGTATGTTGCTTGGCACGCGTATGGTGGAGTACAACCCCTGACGTAACATTGTCATGTGACCATTGCTGGATCATGTTGTCATTGATGCCAAAGGTTTAATTAATTTATGTCAAAGAATTGATGTCATGTGATTGATTGATGCCAAAGGATGATTGAATGATGTCAAAGGTCAAAGGTTTGATGTCAAATGATTAGTGTTGAGTGATGTCAAATGAACAATGTCTTATCATAGTATATGGATGAAGTATGATGGATCAATGTGGTTTCATTGGTATATGATGCATTGTTGGACTAATGTAAAGATGAATCATTATTGTCTTATTATGGTTGATAAGGTGTACAAATGGATGAACTCTAAATTGGTTCCCTTATGGTGAAAGCCCTCACAAGAAGACGCTTTACAGTTTAGTTATCCTATAAGTACGGTTGAAGAACCCATGCTTAAATGTGGAATAATGAGATGAATTTTCCAGTGGAACTATCTTAGATGGATAGTGCTTGTCATACCATTTCTGGTGGTATGTGGAATGTCACATAACTCCTCATGGTTTGAGAGTTATGGCCTTACAAATTTGGAGGACCCTCATATGTAGGCTTGAAGCCCCAAAAGGTCAAAGAAGTCAAAGAGCTTGTAAAGAAGAAATTATTATTTAAATGATAAAGTAAAGTGACAAAGTCAAGAAGGATTATTTAAATAATAAAGTGAAGTGACACAATCAAAGAAGATTATTTAAATGATAAAGTGAGGTGACAAAGTCAAGGATGAATATTTAAATGATAAAGTAATGGAGAAATTTCTAATTATGGAAAATAGTTAACCCTAAAATGAGGAAAATGGGTTAAGTGACCTAGAAGATGCTTCTAAGGAAGCTACTTGGAAAGTATAAATAAGAGGCAAGGGTCTCTTGTGAAATTGCATCTCTTGAGCATGTATTGAAGATCTGTTCTGAGAGAGAGGAGATCTGGAGGATCTCATGGATGCATCAAAGTTTCGGTAAGTCTGAGATCATGACGGAAAAAAACTCAGAAGTTCAGAAACCCTAGTTTATGATGTATACGCGGGTTGTAGTGAGCCAGGGCGTGTGCATACGCGGGCTGAATGAGGACAGAGGGCGTATAGTGGATAAATTCATGAAGACTTGTGTGTGAGCTGGTGCCATGCTCTTGAAGACTGAAGTAGGTTCCAGATCTACATTCCATGTGCTCAGATCTGCCATAGAAACTCTGGTATGGTTACATTGTTGTCTTGATGGATACTTTTGCTTGTTGTGTAGTGAATGCTTAAGGCATTCTTGGTATGGTTGTTGTGATGTGGTTTGTGTTGGTTGATAGAGCGAGCAACACTCTTATATATTGAGATGATTGCTATAGTATACTGGTTGCTTATACATGATGAGTAGCATTCATATTGTATGGTTGAGAGGCATGAGTAAGTTGTTTGAGAGCTTGGACGTGTTGTGATTGGTTATGGGTCAGATTAGACAATGAAAAACATAAGAGAATGTGATTGAAGGTTGCAGAGGATCTGAGTTGATCTTGAAGAGAAAATCCTAAGTTTTTCAGATGTGATACACAAGCTGTAGTACAGACTGGCCACGTACATACAGGAGCTGTACTACTGGTAGGGCATGTACATACACGTGTTGCACTACCGACAAGTCGCGTACCTGTTGACAGGTTGATATCTATTGAGGATTGTTGCCTCATCTTAGTTGGTGCTGAGGGTGTAAGCTGAGTCTTGCATTATAGAGTTGGTGCTCTTGTAGAGTTGTACTCTATTCAGTTGTTGTTGATAACCCAAGGATTGTAGTCCGCAATAAAAATAAAATTTTACATACATCTTGTGTTCCTTATGGTGATGATTTGTTGATGATATATTGCTGATATATGTTGTTGATATATGCTCACATTTAACTGATTACAAATGACAACAATAAGTAATGAGTAAATGGTGATTGCTAGTTGATGAATTTTGTGAAGGGGAAGTTTTGGGAAAAAGAGCCCTACACTGTTCACCCCCCCTCTCAGTGTAGTCGGTGTGTCTAACAACCATTCCATATGTTCGTTGTATTAATTGGTTGGCGCGGTTATGATAAGTGACAGCCCTAGATCCCGGTCATATCACCATTTCATAAGACCCGATCCTAAATGTTTGCGCGTGGAGGTTAAGGGTTAAGCCCCGGTTGGCCGGGCTAGCCCACCGACCATGGGGCTTAACCGTGGGCTATGTCACCGAGGGCTTTATCTAATGCTTGGTGTGTGGAGCTTGGAGCTTTTAGACCGCGCCCATATGGCCACCATAAAACGACCAGGAGCCGAGATACAAGGGGCCAGTGCACCCAACTTAGCCCGAGGCCATGTTCAGGTTCCTAATATGACTAGGAGCTCGTTCTAAAGGGGATGCGCCACATATTTTTGGAAAAAAATTGGTTATTAAACTTTATTATAAGATTTTTAATGATTTATTCAGCATAATTGAGAGATTTTGGTCATTTTGGGGGGATATTGGGCCCTTTTTGAGGCCAGATCTTGGGGGGAAGTTGGGATATGGTTACCAACTTCAGATCTATATAAACCAGGGCTTCTTGAGGCCATGGGAGGACATTTAGAGAAGAGTTATGTTGAATTTTTTCCAAACCAAAGCCATTTTTATGCAAGGAAGCTATTGAGGAGCGCACCTTTGCGGGCCATTTCTGGGAGCTCCGGTCATCCGATTTCAGTGCCATTTCTTTTATTGGGTTCTAGATATCTGGTAGAAAAAGACCATAGCATTTTTGTAACCTTTTGGAATTGTTGTGATGTACTTTTAAAGCTTTGAATAGAAATAAGAAAACCTCACCCACTGAGACAAAGGCCCGGAGACGTAGGCAAGATTGGAGGACTTCGTTATCACTCTGGTGTTCTATGGTTTGTTGTTCTTCTTGCTTTATTATATATATA
>JASDQU011028642.1:0-31409 GCA_032191745.1 Picea mariana | reverse complement strand
TAGTTCTAGCCATCCTCATGATGAGGCCTTGACGAGTGCACATATTTATATGTTTAATGGGATTAATTTGAACACTCACTCTAAGACATACGACACACCAGGTAACCCTGACAAAGGAAAATTCGCTAACGGTACCATTACTTTACCGGATCCATCATCGTCCTCCGTTAATCCTCCATTGATTAATCCTCCGTCTGGGCCACTTCAGATTGAGAAACCTACATTCGACTCTATCTTACGTCCTCCTAAGAGAACTATCCTTAAATATACCTTTAATCCTAGTTCATGTGCCGCCCATAACTACAACATTGTTGAAGATTTAGCTCAAGCACAGTGTGCTATGTCTGCGTTAGAAGTTCTACAACACTGCCTCAATCAACGTAGAATGCTCTTGGCCGCTATTGGTGTTGTTGATCTTGATTCGTCCAACCATATCATGTTTAACCTGGACAATTATACATCTCGACTCTCCCATCAACTTGCTTTCCAAGTTGATGTTGTTGTTCACAATCAACAAATCCACCGAACCATATTGGATGAGGGAGCCTCTACTTGTGTCATGTATTTAGCATGTTGGAAAAGTTTAAAATCACTTGCACTTAACAAATCCCCAATGATGTTACACGCATTTGATGGGTGAGGTTTTAATCCCCATGGGCTTTTACAGTCCCTGCCCATCCAGTTGGGTGGAAAAACCGTCACTGTTGATATCGAGGTGGTCGATTCTCCCCTTGATTACAACTTGTTACTTGGAAGAAGTTGGTTTTATTGCATGACTGTATTTTCCTCGTCGGTCTTTCGATGTGTACAATTTCCTCATCAGGGAAAAATTGCCACTACCGATCAGTTAGATTTATGTACAACTGATGCTCGCTCTCCTGCTACCAACAACATTTCTTTCTTGGGAGACCACAAGATCACATATGAAAGCGTTGGTGTTGTCTTACTGAAATATTATAGCCTTATGGGTACCGTTTCTACACCACTTCCACCGACTACACATCATATTTCCACCGTCGAAATGATTTCGACTGTGACTTATCAATCTTTGGAATCATCTGACCCTTGGATTGTACCTAGTCCGTTGGAATTCGATGCACTAGGTGACACCATGCCACTTAGTCCAGTCGAAACATCATACGTTGTTGTCCGATCCATTTCTCCCTCTTCGGATGACCAACATCTATTGGTACCCAACAATTACTCGATGCCATCATGGTTAAGTTCCTTGTTGTCTGCGATCGACTACATTTCCCCAATTTTTCCTTTTGATGACTCTCTTATGGAAATATTGAGCATTGATGAGCTACCTCAGGATGATAACCATCATTGACCCTCTTTTCTTCACCGTTGTGAATAAATTCGGGGAGATATGCACTCTATCTCCCCTCCTGATGTCGATTTTCTCTCGTCTCCCATGCCTTCAACTTCCGATGATTTGGATCTGGTAATTGACATGATGATCTCTTCGGTAGGGATATTGGAGCCTGATCACGTATGAAAGCGTTGGTGTTGTCTTACTGAAATATTATAGCCTTATGGGTATCGTTTCTACACAACTTCCACCGACTACACATCATATTGCCACCGTCGAAATGATTTCGACCACGACTTATCAATCTTTGGAATCATCTGACCCTTGGATTGTATCTAGTCCGTTGGAATTCGATGCACTAGGTGACACCATGCCACTTATTCCAGTCGAAACATCATACATTGTTGTCCGATCCATTTCTCCCTCTTCGGATGACCAACATCTATTGGTACCCAACAATTACTCGATGTCATCATGGTTAAGTTCCTTGTCGTCTATGATCGACTACATTTCCCCAATTTTTCCTTCTGATGACTCTCTTATGGAAATATTGAGCATTGATGAGCTACCTCGGGATGATAACCATCATCGACCCTCTTTTCTTCGCCCTTGTGAATAAATTCGGGGAGATATGCACTCTATCTCCCCTCCTGATGTCGATTTTCTATCGTCTCCCATGCCTTCAACTTCCGATGATTTGGATCCGGTAATTGACATGGTGATCTCTTCGGTAGGGCTATTGGAGCTTGATCTCCTTACCCCTGTCGCGACCCTCGATATGTGTTCCTTCCAGGGTGATTTTCTTCCATCCAGTGAAGATCTTTTGGAAGCCATGACCTAGTTTTTTCCCTTGACGTGGTGTCCTTCCAATACATCATCCTCTTGGAAGCCATGATCAAGAAGAGTCCACAAGCATAGTTTCTCTTCTTTGTAGCAAGCTCGTTAAAAAATGAAACAAAGGTCATGAGCACAGTTTTTCTTCTCTGTAGCAAGCTCATTAAAAAATGAAACAGAAGATTTGAGCATAGTTTTCCTCTCTGTAGCAAGCTCGTTAAAAAAATGAAACATCAATCTGGGGATTGAACCTAGAGCCCTGAGCATAGTTTTTTTCTTGTGTCAAGCTCATTAAAAAATGAAACAGTCACCTCTCTTGAACCTTCTTTTCATCCACTCTTATCCTTTTTCTCCATCTAGTAGAGAAATTGGTGACAACCGCAAAGTTGGTGAATGAATTGAAGCTTGGAGTGCATGTCTCCAGCCTTTGATGATCATTCTAGAGTTAAGCCACTAGCTCTCAAGCTAGGGGCATACTGAGCTTAGTCTTTTTTCTTTCTCATGCTCAAAAAAACATGAGAATGTAACCGAGTAGACTTTTATCATTTTTTCAGACTCGCATGGATATAATACGAAAAAGGAACCCCTTGGAGTCGTCTTTAATCTCTTTTTAGACTCTCTAAACATGAGAATATTGCCAAGTGATATTGCTTCCTTTCCCACACGTTAAAAGGTTTGAAAGGGTGTCTTTCGAGTGATAATTTATCTCTTTTTCGGCCCCGCGAGACTAAAATTATGAAAAAGGACAACACTGGAGTCGTCTTTAAGTTTTTTTCAGACTCTTTAAATATGAAAAATCACCGATTTTACCTTCTCTAGACTAGTTAAACAATCATACATTGAAGGGACCATACGGAACCGAACCCTTAATTCTTCCAGTTCACTAAACAAAGGAAGAGGGAATTACTGAAGGTGAGTCATATCGAGCATGTGCTACCCTCCTCGAGCTCGTTAAATTAAAAAGAGGTACTCGTCTGTCTGGATGGGGGAAAAATTGAAAGAAGCAAGGCAAGCAGTCTTTTGAGAACATTACCAGTAACCCTTACAGTCACCCTTGAACATGACACTTTGTATTTGCATGCATTTTAATCCACTGAACCTCTGCATTGAGCCAATCCTCTGAGTTTCTTTTACTCTTTTGGGTCACCTGACGAAAGTCAAAGCATCCACTGCATCATCAAGTTTTGGTCCATGTCAAGTTTCTGTTGTTGTGCCTCAGTGTTCAAGGGAAGTATCTGCTTCGAGAGTCAGGCATCACAAATATCTTGTTTCAATACCCGTTTCAGTCCATGTTCATTTGATCTACTAATTACATCTCTGTGTCAGTTTCGTGTCGTTGATGGGGGATACATCAAGGCCCTCCTTTGATGAGTCTCTTCCTGTCGACTTCAGCACATTATCTGGGAGATAGAGTAGAAACCAGTTAGTACCTTGGGACTTGCATGCCTCAATGGTAGGCCTCCTCATGTCCGACAGTGGGTTTACTTCATTGACCTCTGATTGGATGATTCCACGGATGTTCAACTTCAGCTCATCTATTCACATTCGTCAGAATGTACTAGAGTACCTTGGGAATCATTAACATCAATGGTGATTTACCTCGCGCTTGTTAACGGTTTACCTCATTGACCAGTAATCAAGTGGTTTCTTCCATGTTTGACATTAGGACATCTATTCACATGGTTATATTCGTACTACATTAGGATCGGTTTCAATACCCTGGGTTGAGTTTTTCACTCTTATGTATACTTTTCCTAGGTTGCGAAGGAGTTCTTTTGAACTATGACACATATACTATTACATAGATCCAATTTGTATTGGTCGTGGCTATGTCTTGTCATCTCGTAGATCCATTATGTATTCTTCATGGCTACGATCAGTTCAGGTCATATGAGTATAGATCCACATTTTATCTTCAGTGGCTATACCATTTTTTCAATATAATTATGGATCCGCAGTGTATTTTATGGCGGCCATACCTAAAACATCGTTATCACTCAAGCATAGGTATGCTTGCGTTGGGTTTGAAACATGTCATAATATTTGTTTGATGGTTGTGTGCAGCTTTTTCCAGTCTCTCTACATCCATACCCTTGCTCGAAAAAGTCTACAAAGTAATTCAATCATCATCATCTTCTAACTTCATACTTTGGGGGTCAATCTATTACACATCGAAATTACTCACTTCAATAGTGTCGCAAGTGTCGTCATTACCAGTGTTGTAAGTGTCGCATCTTATCCGCAAGTGTCACATCTTGACCACAAGTGTTGCAAGTTTCACAAACATCATACTGCCATATTGCCTATATCATGCCTCTAACAACATCATAAAGACACTTAAGACACCTCAAAGACTACTTTTGAAGAAGAGAAATCAGTTGACAGGGAGTACAAACCTTTTGCCACTAAAGAACCACTAAAAAATGGATTTTGGAGAGGAGCGCTCCCCTACCCACTGTCAGGGAGTGTTGGCGCTCCCTGAGCCTCTTTGGGGGAGTGTTTGAGCACTCTGTGCACCCTTTTGGGGGAGCGCTACCCTTTTCTGAGCAATTTTTTGGTTTGTTGAGACAAATCAGGGAAGAATCCCTCAATTCTTGAAGGTGGTTGGATTCAAATAGATTGTCAAGGCATGATCTTAGGGAAGATCCTCAACTGAAGGAGAGGAATCCTCAACTTATCCCAAAGATCTCTCAAGTGGTTGGACCTCTCCAAGGTTATATAAGGAGGTCTTCTCATGGTGAAAGGGGAACAAGAGACTAGAAATTGATACCAAAGTTATGATCCTATAAGTGGTATGGACATGAAAAATATTTGGGGTATGAAACCTATGATCTCATAGGAAACATACAGAAGACAATGGAGATTGAGAATTACATCAAAATTATGATCTCATGAGTGATATGTCATCAAATCAATCAGTGTATATTACTTGAGCAAAGGGGTTGGACAAGGAGAACTAGAAGAAGTTGTTGCACCTTCATCAAAGGATTGTAAGTACTTTTGCTTGTTCTAAAAATAATCAATGCTTGGCATGTTTCTTTCAAACTTATGCTTCTTCCATATGAGTTTGTCTGCAGTAGATGGATCTATATTTGAGATAATCTCAGTAGAGTAGGAAGTCCATTGTATCTTTGTTTGTTCTATAGGACCTATCAGGGAGCTCAGGATCAAAGCTTGGCCTGGACTTTGCAAGGACAAATGTCGTTGATAAGGTACATATCTTTCTTCTTCTCCTTCGTATATTAGCTTGATTAGATCTAAAAGGATGGCAGTGTCCATGTTAAGCACTTTTCTGTCTTGGCCTTAGGAATCTAGAGACCAAGAGGGAATCTGCTTGTCTACAAGAGGATTCACCTACAACATGCATCAACCAAGCACAACACAAAAACTCATAATCATCACCAAGATCAATATGTGTTTCTAATAATATACCAATAAAACTATGCTACATCATCCATAAACCATGTGTCAAAAATAATACTAAAAATGCCTCCAACCATGTACCAAGTATGTACCAATAATGTATGAACTACTCATCAACTATGACTCATCAATATGTACCAACATCATCAATTATACAACTCATGTATGCGCCAACTCAGCAACTACTTGTCTCAACCATGTACCCAACATGTACCTCAACTAAAATCCCTCATCAATTTCATCATCTAAATATGATTTTTAACTCTATAATAGACCCGGTGTATATGATCACATACCTGCAAACCTTCCTTTACTCCATAATTTTCATCAAACTTTACTTTAGTCTCACATGACTAGTTTTGGATTAGTCAACAATGCTAACTTGAAATAATAATAACTATGTACCTGTAATGAATAAAGATATGAAAATAGTACACAATGTTCTTCAGTGTGTTTTATGCAATTCCTCCAGGTGTCACTACTTGGAACCTCTTAGAAAAGGAGTTATAGAAAAAATGGCATTCTAGAGAGTGAACTTGTAGAGTGTGGTCCGCACGGAATATGTGTTGTATGGACCTGAAAATTGTACACATAATACTATATACTGTACTATAACCAACACATTTGGTCTTACTAAATTTGGATCTGTTATGAATAATTTATGGCGTTTCTACCCGAAACACCTGTTTTAGATTAGTTTCATGACTAGCCACAAACCTTATTTGCCACGGATTGTAACTCCAAAAATAAAACGAACCACAAGCTAAAATTTGTACCAAAGCTACTTGGATATGTTTCCTCAATGACCTCCCAATTTCACACTCTGAATCATTCTAGCAAAAAAGTTATTGTGAAAATGGTGAGGTGACCTGTAAATAACATACCTTAGAAAACATCATCAAAAGAATTTGTCCTCCCTTGAATTTTGGCCTTCTTTACTTAACCTTCCCTCTGAAATTCGGCTTAGATATACTTTGGTTACCTTAGTCACTTGTAGATATTGAATATGCTCAAGTGTGATGAAAATGAGAGAGCCTTTCCTCTTATTTATACTTTCACGTAGCTTTCTCAAGGGGTTACCTTTTAACCTTCTTAACCCACTTCCTTATTTTAGGGTTAACCCACTTCTAACCACTTGTCCACTTAGTAATTTCTCCATTAACTTTATTATTTAAATATTTTCTTTTATATCCACTTAGACTTATAGTAAACTCATCACTTCACTTTATTATTTAAATAATTTCTTCTTTCCAAACACTTTGACTACTTTGACTTTTTGGGGCTTCTAGATGACTCATGAGGGTTCTCCAACTTCACATGGCCATAAATCTCTAACCGTGAGGAGTTATGTGAAGTTACACATACCACTAGAAATGGAATGACATGTACTATCCATATAGAATAGTATTTTTTGCAAATATATCAAAACTTGTACCATTATCCATCAAACAAACTTGCGTCCATTACCCAAACCTGGGTTCTCCAACTTCACATTGCCATAACTCTCTAACCGTGAGGAGTTATGTGACGTTCCACATACCACTGAAAATTGAATGACATGTAATATCCACATAGAATAGTATTACCTTCAAATATATTAAAACTCACACCGTTATACCTGAAACAAACTGTGGTCCATTACCCAAACCTTTGTGCTACCAGAATTCGCTACCATACTTTATCCAAGGGTTTACATCAATCACTAAGGGTTGAAATAAATGCACAATATCACTCTCCAATGTTTGACATCAATGAAAACCAACAATCCATACCAATTTTCCATCAACCTAAGCCAACTGTCTGACATAATAGGCTAGGTTTCATATTTTCAACAAGCAACATATTCTTGGCTTTGTATTTTCCCAAATTCACAGTGCCTTTCAAAAGTATGTTACTTGAAGAATTGTCACCAAATGTAACTTTACCCTTTTGTTTCTTTAAGTTCAAAAACTTGTCCTTATTGCCTGTCATGTGTTTTGAGCAACCACTGTCAACATACCATAGACCTTCTTTATCTTGGGATTTCAAGGCAATAAGACATTCCTCTTTTGATGTTTTTTCTTTCCAAAGATTATTTTGCTCTCTAATGAACTTTGGTTTTTCTGAGATTTCCATTAATCCGCAATCACTTGCTTTATGTCCATAGTTATGACATCTGAAGAATTCTAAGTTCCTTTCTTGTAGAGGTGAAAAGGAGTTATAATTTTTGCTATTAACTTGATATAGTGTTTGGTTATCTTTAAGGTTATAGTTCTTAACCCTCAAGTTTTTCCTTACATATGCTCTACAATTCATAGATTTGTGTTCGAAAATAGAGCATGCAAAGAAATAACCAAAGAAAATGTGAGGATACCTTTTTTGATAAACCTTCCTTGGTGTTGTCTTATATTCCTTCTTGATGTTTGGAAGTAATCCTTTGGAGTTCTGATCATTGCTTGTCTTTTCTTCATCTTTCTTCTTGAATGTACTGAGGAGAGAAACTGCATAAGATTTTGAGTTAACTTGTTTTTTTTCTTGAGAATAACCTACTCCATTTTTGTTACTTGAATCCCTTTGTGTAGTTATAATATTATGTAATATTTTAGAGCTATTTTCATATCTTGTTTGGATAAGTTTTGCATCAAGCTCTTTTCTTAGGTGAACTAATTATGCCTCCATTCTTTCACATGTTATTTGTTTCTCTTTAAGAGACTTCTCCAGACTTTCTTCCATCCTATTTTCTTCTAGGATTTGGTTTTTCAGGTTTCTCATGATTTTCTCCATCTCTTTTTCTTCCAGTTCATGTTTTTCTTTTTGTTCAACTACAAAAAATTTCAGCTGTCTATATCTGTTTTTGTATCTTCTTAATTCATCCAAGGCACTGAGAAGTTCTTCTTCCATATTAACCTCTGCTTCATCTTCTGACTCTTCCTCATGCTCAATATCTTCTATCTCATTAGACTCTTAAATACCTAGAAAAAGGACTTCATCATCATCACTGTCACTAGACTCTGATGAACTATTGTTTTCTTCTTTTGAGTAAAGATTATTTTTCCTTTGCAATAATTTTTCTTATAGTGGGGTTTTCCCTTCTTCTTGTGTTGTTTATTTGTGTCTTCTTCATCTTCAGGGTCTTCCTTGGGATAGGGACACTTGGCTGCAAAGTGGCCAACTTTTCCACAATTAAAACATTTGAAAGGAATATTTCCTTTGTACCTCCCTGATCCTTTCTAAAGTTTTTTAATAAAATTGTCTTCTTCTACATCCGATTCTTCATGATGGTTGGGTTGAGGTTTTTGCTTCTGATTTTTTTTTCTTGAGCACCTTGAAGGGTACCTCTCCTTTTGGTATGTTCTCATGACCTAATATTAACTCATAGGCTATGAGAATTCCATGGTGAGTTGATCTAGATTCTCTCGATCTTCAAGAGTGGACACTTTAGGATTATATAGCATAGGTAGTGTTCTTAGTATCTTTTCAACTAAATCCCAAACCTCTTATTGCATTAACAATATTATCAACTCTTTCAAAGTACTCTGAGATATTTTCTTCATACTTCATTTTTAGACCTTCATATTGTACTTTGAAAGTTTAAAGTTTGGCCCTCTTTACCTTGGAATCTCCTTCATATATAGTTTCCAATTTATCCCAGATCTATTTTTCATTTTTACAGTTTAGTACTTTAGCAAGGATATTCTTACTCAGTCCATCTTGTAGTGTGTTTAAATCCTTTGCATGTTCCCAAAATTTCTTCTTGTCTTCTTCTTCTATGGGAGTGAATTTTGGAACATCATATCCTTTTTCAAGTAATTTCCATACTTCCAGTCCAATGGACATGAGATAGCTTTTTATTCTAATACTCCAGAAAACATAGTCTTCACCATCAAATAGGGGGGATTTTAATGAAATCTTCAACTGTTGATCCATTGTGATGTATATTTATCTTCAAGTGATTAAACTTTTTAGTGAAGAGACCTTCTCTGATACCAATTGAAGGATCATATCTTGTCACTGAGAGGGGGGAGGGGTGAATCGGTGACACAACAATTTTATCAAAATTTTACTTTTGTTAATTATGTATTTCAGAAATGCAAACAAAATTTGAACACAATGTTTTATCGTGGAAACCAATTGGGAAAAACAAAAACACTTTTCTATTAACTGCAAAATTTTGTTTTACAAGTTACAATTGAAGGAAGATGTTTTATTCCTCTTTAGATCAACACCCACTGATCAGGATGCCTCAACACCCCTATTCACCAACTCCAACTGGCAGGAGTCTACAACCCCCTTATTTAGTCAGCTACAACTGACAAGGAAACACCTACTCCCCTGCAGAACCCAACCTGCCCTAGCACCTCTCAGCCACCCTCTGTTCATAAATCCAGAAATCTTTTGTATCATGCACTAGATATCATGATTGTTGCTCTGTTTCTTTTTGCATTTGATCTCCAATGTCTCTGTTATAGTCCCACAAATTCCTTCACATCTCAGCACACTTCTAAATGTCTTCAACATAACTGTTCATCAAAACAACATGTCTGTTCATTCAAATTCAAAACTTTTCATGAACATCACATCTCTTCATTTAAGATTACATAACCCTTATTTTAAGTAACACAGTCATTAACATGACTTTTCATAACCACACATCCCTTCGATCTACATCTCAAATCTAATGACTATGTTAATGTGTAATACAAATATTAACAAACATCACAATACTTTCTTAAATCGATACTTTCAGGATTCAAGCATCTAAACTATTATTTTAATATCAATTATGAATTGTAGTTATCACACTAGGGATTTCATCGAATAATGTGATGTTATCTGAGTCACTATCTTTATGCTTGTGTTATGTAGGTATTTAACTAGTGTTGGTGAACCTCCACAACTGGCAGTATGCCAAAAACTCTGACAAGAAGAGTGGTCTCAACATCCGAATGTTTATTCATAAACATTTTAACTTAGCAATCCTCCAACATTGGCATTATGCCAAAGTTACCGATATACATAGCAGTCTCTCCACCGTTGCAAGTTCCACCAACTAAAAATAATTAACAAGTTTTAAACCCTCGATCACCCATATGATCATTGTGCCAACAATGTATTAAAAAAATATTAATCCAACGTGTTATCTCTCTGTTAGATCTCCCAAGGCTATGAAGGAAACTGGCAAAGGTAACCTGAAACCAATATTTTGGTTGGTATCTATCCCTACAAATGAGAAAGGGCTCTCTCAATTGGCCAACCTCAATGAGATGACTAAAAAACAATGATCTTAGGTTAGGTGTTGGGTACAATGAGGATTTTTTATAATAAAGTGGGGGTTTTGCTGGAAAATGGGTTTGAAAACCAGGAAAATAGAATAATCACTCTTAAAGATTAGTTGAAGACGTCAAACATGGGCAAGGTAGTTGTAAATGTGTGTCCAATTGAATATCATTTTAGTGTGATGATTGGGGAAAACAAAGGTAGAGGGTAAGTGAGCACTGTAATGTGAATTCACCTACAGGAATACTGAAATAATTAATTGCCAAATCCTACAAAAAAAAGCATGAAATGAATTATGTTTCAACAATTTAGATAGATTTAACATAAGAAAAACATGGGATGAAGATAAATTACATAAAAAAAGAAAACACATGGACACAAACTCCAACACAAGAATCCCTGTAAAAACTTGTTGCAATCTGTATTAAGCTTCTGCAAAAAAATTCTACAATGGCTTCCAAAGATTCAAAACAATACTATCCCCCCTCCTTTTGATTACATTGAGTATAAAAATAGATGAAAAACTCAGATCCTACCTCCAAGAGTTGAATCCTTCAAATTAGGATCAGTTTCCTAAAAGATTTACAACAAAAACACAAAATCTGAGAGGTTGAACTAGTTCCCAAATTTGTCTTAACTGACCTTTGACCTCTTTAATGTATTCCATGTCATCCAAATTTACATCAAAAATGAATATGACCATCCTTATTTTACTCAATTATACGACCTTTTACAATTCGAGCTACTACATTTGATTTCAACCAAAACAGGAAAAATTCAAAAAATTGAAAGTTTGATAGAAGCGCAACGTCCAAAACTACAGAAGCATCATGCCAGTTCATGGTTATTTTTGGCCAACTTTTAGGAGTCCATTTTGAATTCTGGAAACTAATTCAAGTATCCCCACGTGTCTACTTTCCAATGAACCATCAAACTCGAGAAAATACCAATGGGAAAGCCTTCAAAAACTAAATTTGCCAACCTTACTCAGAAGCTTTGTGTCGTGGGTCACACTGCATAGAAGGGTCAAACCTTGGGTTGCATTGCATAGAAGGGTCACACCGTGGGTTTCACTTCTCCCAAAATGCATCAAAACCCTCGTTTTTTTCACAAATTTTTCTCTTTTTGAGTTTGCAGGATGGTGTTGACGGTGTACTTTGGCTAGTAGGCTGACTAGCATAAAAAAAAAAGAAATTTCGAGATAGTGATGAGCTGGTGATGACCAGTAAGTAGTAACGACACCTAGACATTACTCAAGGGTCATTTGACAGACAAGACATGTCAAATTTTATTTGCAAAATATAAGCATTTGACCTAAAACCCAACAATAACTTGAAATATTTCATTTGATTGCATTTGATCACTGGCGACTATCAGGAGCTAACATTGACTCCAACTGGGGAAGGAATCTATTTAGGAGGTGTCAAGAACTGCAGATCTCTGGATTCGTAGATCAGTTCCTTCTTCATTGGGCATGGAGTCACAAACAACTGCAAACCTCAAACTGACATCAAATCAAACTGAAAACTGAACTGTACACTGTCAACCGAAAATGAAAAATGAAACCCATACTGAAAGAGATGCTCACCATTGATATTATTCATCACACCTACCCTAATATACTGCACAATTTTTGATTAGGTGAAATGAAAAAACTAATGCAAACATTCAAGCATTCTATCGACTGATGGAATTTGTTGCACCTACTTGTTTTTAATCAAAACAAAAATTCTGCACTCCAATACAAACTTGCAAACAGACCTAAACTTGATAAGAATGAAAAATTTAGTTTCCTTTGTCGGCTCCAAAAACTGTGCAAAAGGATCTTCCAAGACATATGCACTAAGGTTCAGTTGATCCAAGAGACTGTAAATCTGTTCTGGGTGGTCTTTATGCCATGAAAATAAACTTTTAGATTTACCCTTACCTTCATGCAAGACTAACTTGTAACTATCCTAAGATGATTACAGATTTCCAAACAAGATTTGTGATAATGTTTCGACTAAGCATAACAATGGAAATGTCTGCCTGATAAAACTTTCATCATCTTGGTTTTGAAGCTCACAGTTAGCTAATGGAGAAAAAATTTGATTGCACAAATCATCCAACACATCAGCTATTGGATCATGAAAAACTTGGAAAGACTGTTGCAACCTATTACATATTGGTTCCAATGAGACCTCATAATTTTCTACAGGCTGCTCATTCTTTATTGAAGATATACTATGAAAATTTTCCTTCAAAAACTGAAATGTTTCAAAGCATAATGGTAAAGAATTTTCCTGCATCATTTGATCATATATTTATGTTTCCAAATCTTCATCTACAATTTGAAATTCAATGGAACTCAATGGCTACAATTATGAAACTAAGGAATCCCGATCAAGAATTTCATTGTCCTCTTCGTTATCAATATCAACACATAAAGACTGTTGATTTAGGATCTTAGAAAAAATTTCTCTGATGAATTGGAATGAAGCGCAACATAAGGGAAAATATCCCTCACTTACCTCAAAATTTTCTGCATTTTCCTCATCATTGTCATCACAGATATACATCGAATGATCACTACATTTAAGTTGCTGAAATTGAGCTTCCTCCTCCCACAAACCAACTGGTGATTGCTCTGCAAAGTTAGCTTCAATTTGGAGAACATAATCATCGTCATACTGATCAAAATTTGGAAAATCATCAAAATAAATAATGTCATCGATCATACATATCAGATCAATAGATCTCTCCTTTGCAAGCTGATCTATAAATATGATTTATTTATTGTTCCTTAATGCATACATAAAGAAATCATTATCAGATCTATGACAACTGGGATAGGAAGGAAAATGTTTCAGATCAACAACTTGTTTTTCTTCAATCAGTGAGACATGGTCCTAAACAACATATTCATTTCTCCTGATGATCTTCTTCATCATAACTTCCACTTCACTTATGAAAATGTCGATCTTTCCCACTAATGGTGTCGAGTGCTCTGCATCTATGTTCTCCCTCTCTTTTTTCTTCAACTCTGCCCTTCTGATCAACATATTACCCTCTACATCTATGACATTGTTCTGCATCTCTTCAAGTGTTGCAATGTTCCTTTCTCTTAGTTGAGACTCCATTTATGGATCAAAGGATTTTGGATAATGAAATATATATGAGCCAAGAGGAGGTCTTATATTAGTAGGCATCGAACAATAGACTTGGTTGAATCTGGAAGAAAATTGTTGTACTGTCTCCCCTGGTTGTCTTTTCAACTGGTTATTCTCTTCT
The DNA here is from genome assembly GCA_032191745.1 of Picea mariana. NCBI lineage: Eukaryota > Viridiplantae > Streptophyta > Pinopsida > Pinales > Pinaceae > Picea > Picea mariana. The sequence goes on along the minus strand of JASDQU011028642.1, from coordinate 17,311 downwards.
AGAATTAGGAAAGGGTTCTCTTTGACCGCCCACTTGTTGAGGAAAACTTTGACAAAATGCAGGAAATCTGAGATGCTCGCAACAGGTAGGTTTTAGAACCAACTCTTGACTTTGCCTTACAAATACAGAGCAAACAACCTAATACTGAAATCTTCTTCATCAACTTCAAAAAGTTCAAGGAAAGTCTCAAAATTCTTCATATGTCTCTCAGCAGTGATGTTGTCACATTCACCATCAAACCTTGATAGATATAGGTAATGAATTTCAGGGAAAGCATGTAATATAGGAGGTAAAATTAGAGGCTTATATCTATATAGGATTGTAGAAGGTGTAAGAGTATGTACAACAGTTATAGGATTAGTTTTGGTCTCTTTAGGCTCATTAGCTTGAAAAGGATATGTACAAGTTTCAGGTAAGAGGTCATGATCTTGATCAAAATCAAAGGGAAACTCGGTATTTACATTCTTCAAATAGGCAGAATCAAATACAGGAATTTGATCATCTTTTTCATACAAAAAACTATGGAAAAATTTCAGGACAATTCCAGGAAAGGAGAAGAACTAGTTTAGAATAAATCATATTATATCTTGAATGCAATTTCATTTTGAGTACCTGGATTTTGCGTATGATCCTTCCATATTACTGCTGGCAAGGTCGATTCTCCAGTGGAGTCTTCAAATCAAATTTATTGGAGTCGCAAAAAAGTGAATGATTCAACCTGATTATGTGCATCCAATCATTGTTCACCATCAACAAATCAGATCTAGGTTGTTGTCATTCTTTCCCAGGGAAGATAGATCTTTTTTTCCCCAACAACAATGCCAAAATGTTATCATTCCCAGAGTTCTCTTAAGGCTGAGAAAGAGACCGAAGAGGTAACCACAGACCATACTTTTGATTTGGTAGCTAGCCCTACCAAACCAAAGAGGGCTCTCTCTATGATCACATTCAATAAGGTGACTGGAGAAGGAAAAATATATTAGGCTAGGTCTTAATGCTCAGTGTTTGAAAGTTTGATAATATGATGTTGGCTCAGAGAAAGAGTTACTGCAGCTAGGTCTGAAAGTATCAAAGTGTTACAACACAAGCAGAAATAGGAGCAAGGTAGCAACGAATTAGTGATAGGTTGGGTTTTTAGTCGATGTAGTGGAGGGTGTGAATATGCAGAGAGATCCTGGTGAGCATGTCAACCATAAGTTCACCAATCTAGAAGAACAAATACACAAAATGATATTTCCAGACAAAACAGAGCTTAAACAAGAATTATGCTCATCAAACTTATGGAAAATCACTGATGAAAGAGAATATGAAAAGATGACATATATAAAAATCATATAAAACCATAACACAAAGAACAAAATATCAAAAAATCACTGCACAAGAATTCCTATAATATTGTTGCAATTGGTTCCTTTGATTTCATTAAAACAGTGAAGTACAAGATGCTAGAGTTCTCTCCTCTGATGTTCAACCCTTCTAATGACTTCATCAAGTGTATATATGGTAAATACAAAATATGACACCTCATAAGGTCAAAATTCTATTCAAAACCCATCATAAATGCATTTGATGAGTCATCACCTAAAGACTAGGATGGATGAAATAGTTTCCACAATTTAGACAAGAGTTTAGGAGAGCATATCTCACTCATTAATTACAAATTTCCTCATAAAGAGAGGCAAAAACCAACTAAGAAGCCCAAAATATACTTCATAGATCACTTCTTCCAAAAGTTAGGGGCGCTGACAGGTCGTTCTAGGCTCCAGGTTGGTGATCCTCATGTGAAGTCCAAGCACCTAGAGCCCCCGCCATATGTTTGCACTACGCATCGAATAGGTATAGTGAGGGAAATATTTATAAACTCATATGAACCCTGCCTCATTGCCAATGTGTGATAAATCCCAATCGGAAAATCAATCGCCACCATCGATCATTTGATCAGATGCTTGTTGAGACTCCTCCCACAACTCTTCATTATTATTCCTCTATGATTGAAATCGATCCTCCAATCTGCTTGTTGATTCGATTTCGAGCTCTGCAATTGTGTTTTCATTGTTTAACTTCAATTACATCACCCACATTCAATCTCTGATATTTATATCGATGTTTAAACTCATTAACAAGTTAAAAAACTTGATCGACTTGGTCTCTGATTTTAGTCATGGTGACTTTGATCATGTAGCAATACATCATCTTGCAACTTGTAGAAGTTTACATCAACATGAAGGCTCTATTGCTTTGATAGTCAATTTTTAAGTCACATCCTGGGAAAAGCCAACCCTTGTCTTCCAGGCACATCACATGGCTTGTAATAACAGAGTGCCTCATAACCATCACAGTCAGCAGGTCAACATATCATTTTACATGTCCAATGCACATTACTTACCTGTCAATGCCAGCCATCATCTTTGTCATCATACCGCCTCATCAATGGCTCTATCAACATAGACATGTCATCATAGGAAACATAATGTCAACATGTTCTTCTATGTTTTATATGTTCATATTTAAATATATGTAACACTGTCAATGTCATCACAATCACCATAATGTCAACACATCTGAAAGGTATGAAACATTAGTATCCCTATTCCAGTCATGATTATGCAGTACAGTCAATACTGTCAACGCCAATTCCATCAATGCTATTATCATAACACTGTCAATGTCATCACAGTCACCATAATGTCAACACATCTGAAATGTATGCAACATTAGTATCCCTATTCTAGTCATGATTATGCAGTAGAGTCAATATTGTCAATGTCAATGCCATAAATTCTATTATCATTATCAAAGACCTATTATCAATACCAATGCCATCAATGCTATTATCATCATCACATATCTATTGGCAATGTCAATGCCATCAATGCCAACCTGTATTGCCATATTGCCAATAATCTCTTCTCACATATAGCTACCTCTTCTCACATATAGCTACCACCATTCAAGCAAGTTGTTTTCAGTTCTGCAGGTGGTAGTACCTGTTGATGACACTGCATTTGAAACCCTACACCATCGGCTGGCTTCACTAAGGAATATATATCTGCGTCAACCAACAATGTCGTATGCCCTACGACATAAAGCCCTTAAAACATGAGGTATTGTGTGATATTTCTCCCCTTGAAGTTTATGATGTTCTTTTGGGACAACCATATTTGTGGAAATGGCATGTTGTGTATGAGTCTAGACCCCACAATATTATTATTACTTTGGGTAGACAATTGTACAGGATACCTGGCGGCTCTGCATTGATTATAGAGCATTAAAAAAAATCACATTCAGGAACTGGTACCCAATTCCTTGAATTGATGACCTTCTTGACAAAATCAAGGGGGCTAAGTTCTTCAACAAGATTGACCTAAAGTTTCTCTACCACCAGGTTTCCATCGAACTGACTATGAGGTTGCATAATGAATCCCAAAGGTGACGGTGCCCTGTACGTATCGAAGGATACACTTTGCAGTTTTCCAATGTAGTTCATGCGGCTCCTGCATGAACCTGTAAACTGTGCCAACTGCATCAGAGAGGTATGCTCTGAAGTGTGTGAGATACAAAAACTTCCCAACTAGTTGTTTGTACAGTTTGTTGTCAACCAGTGGAGTCTCCCCGCCATCCTCAAGTTTGACTCCTAATAGGAAAGGAGTCGGATCAGAATTGTAGTTTGTCATGTGAAATATCTCAAGGAGGTCTCGTGCATACTTGGCCTGAGACAGTTTAATGCCTGATGCATCCTGATAGATCTCAAGTCCAATGAATAAGTTTAGCAGACCCATGTCGGTCATCAAAAACTTGTCATGTAGAATCCTCATGACTGCAGCAATCGTTGAAGTCGAGCAACCGGTAATCAAAAAATAATCTACGTACAGAAATAAGAGTAGAAGTGAATCAACCTTCCTGAGCATGTAGACATTCAGGTCTGATTTACAATGTATAAAGTTCTATGACAACATGTAGGAATCCATCTTGGCATACCATGCCCTCAGAGCATGCTTGAGGCCATAAAGGGACTTCTTCAGTCGACAGACCAAAGATGAGTCCTGCATAAATCCCTGGGGTTTCTCCATGTAGATCTCCTCAGAGAGATCACCGTGAAAAAATGCATTCTTCACGTCCATCTGGTGGACTTCCCATCCCTTAGTTTCTGCAATGGCAAGTGCCAATCTTATGGAATCCGTCTTCTCTGCTGGAGCGAAGGTATCATCATAGTCAATACCATGAACCTACTAAAAGCCTTTGGAAACAAGCCTGGATTTGTATCTGTTAATATTTCCATCTGTTGCACTCTTGGTCATGTAGACCCATCTGCATCAGACAAGTTTCTTACCAAAAGGAAGAGGAACCAGATCCCAAGTTTGGTTCTTGAGGAGGGAGTTGTACTCCTCCTGCATGGCGGATTCCCAAAAGGGATTTCCAGCAGCCTCTCCATAAGACTATGGATCTAAATACTAAACCAAGAAAAGATGCATGGAGGGAAATGTTTCAATGGCAGTGAGTGAAACAAGAGGCTCCTCTAAATCAGATCGATTCCTCCTATTATCGGTTGGATCACCAACGAGATCCCCTACATCCTGAAGAGTAGTTTGTGCCCACTTGGGCCTCTGCTCTGGCTCTGCAACTACATATGGTTGCTTTGAATCTACATCTGATTGTACTGAATATGAATATGAATCATCTGAGTCCTCTGAATTAGAACTCTCATCTGAAGAAGAGTCGGCATGTGCATGCTCCTCATCTCGGACGAGTGGAAGAATGAAGGTGTCTGCATGCATTTGTTGAGGTACATGCGAGACACTTTCCTCGAATTGGAAACTTCGCTCAATGATGAGCCGGTTCGAGGAAAGATCAATAAGCCTATATCCCTTCACACCGTTGGGGTATCCAAAAAAAATACACTTAGTTCTATGTGGATCAAGTGCCTTCCTCTTTTCAGAGCGAATCTGGGCCCATGCATGTGAACCGAAAATGAGAAAGTGGGTCACTTCTGGTTTGAGGCCACTCCAAGCCTCGTAGGGGGTCTTATCCTTGATAGATATACGAGGAGATATTTTTTGGATGTATGTTGCACAATTAAGTGCTTCAGCCCATAGTCTCTGTGGTAGTGACTTTTCATGCAGCATGCAAGATGCCATCTCCTTTAGAGATCTGTTTTTCTGCTCACAACTCCATTTTGTTGCGGAGTATAGGGAACCGTGTGCTACAATTGAATCCCTACCTCATGGAAAAGATTATGGATCTCATGATTTACATACTCTCCCCCCTTATTAGCAAGGAGGACTTTGATCTTCTTTCTAGACTATGTCTCAACCAGGGCCTTGAAATCTTTGATGTGTTGAAAGACCTCGGATTTTTTTCCTGAGAAAGTAGATCCACATAAAACATGAGAAATCATCAACAAAAATGAGAACAAACCTCGCTTTGTTGATCGATGGATGCGGAAAAGGACACATAAGGTCACTGTGGATCATATATAAAGGTGCAAAAGCTCTCTGAGACTTTCCTTTGTCGAGTTTCTCTTGAGGGTGTTTTCCGAGAACACATCCCTCACACACTCCCTTGGATAAATGGATGTCTGGTAGACCATCAACCAATATTTTCTTGCTAAGTTTTTGCATGTATCTAAAATTCAAATGTCCAAACCTTTCGTGCCAGATCCTAATACTTTCATCAGCATGAGTAAGCAGTAAAGCAGAATCAAGTTCAATGAATTCAGAAAAAAATATACAATCTAGACTAATGATTTACCTCACTGGTAGCAACCCTAGAGTTGGTTTGCATGTCATAGATGTCCACGGAATTTGGTGTGAATATGACTTTCTTTCCGGTGATGGAATTCATCATCTGATACATAGAGAGAAGGTTGAAAGAAAGTTTGGGAACGTGCAGCACATTCTCGAAGCTTCCATTGGTGAGTTCAATCCTTCCTTTGTCGATGACTTCCATAGAAGAGTTCTCCCCCATCAGAATAGGAGCACCTTTGCATGAATCAAAATAAGAATATACTACTTTTGAGGCATCCATGTGATGTGATGCTCCTGAATCTATGATCCAAACATCGGGAGAGGAGTTGATGGCAATCAAAGCATGGCTAAAATTTCCTTTCTTAGAATTCAGATCTTCTGGCTTCTTCTTCTTGGCACCCTCGGGGATGTGATCTCCAAGGTTGTTTTGCTGAAGTATTTGAGACACCATATCTATTTGTTTTTGCATGCATGCAGATTCTGAATGGAATCCTTTTTTACAGTACATGCATTTCTCCCCTTTTCTTCCCTTTTCCTCTTTGGATCTGAAGGCATCGATGAAGGGTTTTGTGTACCCTTCCTTCTTCGGATGTGCATGAGCTTTCCATTTATATTTATCTTTATATTTCTGATATTTTTGGCTGCCATCTTGCATAGTGAATGCATGCACCCTTGGGCCTTTGATTGTGCCCATGTTGATGAGCTCGGTTTGCTCTTGTGTCAGGGATTTGATAAAGTCCTCAAGATAAGGCATCTTTCAGGTGGCTCCAAAGGTGAATCTGACAGAATGGAATGTGGATACGAATACAGAGAATTCAGAACCAAGCTTGGAGAGAATGGTGAGAACCATTTGTTTATCCTCCTTCAATTTATCAACCCGACAAGATTTGAGTTGCGACAATAAATCCTTGAATTTTGTAAAGAAATATTGGATATTGTCGATCTTTTTGGATCCAATGTGAGCAGCTCCACCTCCAAGATGTGTCCCCTCATCTCATCATGTTTTCCAAAGAGCCCTTCCAAGGTGGTCCAGGCTTCATTGGGAGACTTACAAGAAGATATGTGAAAAAGGAGATCGGGAAAAATAAGACTACAAATTGTTCTGAATGCCTCATCCATGCGATTTAAGTACTTGGATTTTTCTATGGATGATGTGGGTTTTGTATATGTATTCAAGGTTAACCTGTACAACCCTCTGGTTTGGATATTTATGGCTATTTTCTCCTTCCATTCAAAATAGTTGTAAGGTGTAAGAATGAATTCTTTTTGGAAATCCATCTTTTCGTTGTCTTCAATCTTTTGTTCCTACAAAAAATTTTGGTGTAGCTTTTGCTTAGCAGTCTGTCAGCTCCGATACCATGTACATGTTTGAACCTGCACAAAATAGATATAGATAAACAATAATACACACATTTGCAGAGAGAATTTGAGAAAGAAGAAGAAGGAGAGAAAGAATAGAAGAATTCTCATTAACCGTAATGAATAATGAATAATTTACACATGATATACTATGTATAACTCAATGAGTGCGCACTGGAGGAGAACCAATTCACCATAGTGGCAGTCTAGAGTTATCTGGACACACACCAACAGTTACAGGGGTGATTTTCCACCTAGTCTAGTCTCTCAGGCAATTACAGGAGTGAACTGCCACCTAGCTGAGTTAACTAGTCAACTAGTCTTCAGTTAACTGACTAAACAGAGAGTAGTGAGGAGTAGATCATGGAATCAAGGGTAATGTGCCAGTATGGTGACTATCCCAAGGCAAGTGCGCATTAGCTGTTGATGATCCCAATGTTGCATAGTGACAAAACCAATGCAGCATCTAAACTCAACTGAACTAGTCAAACTGAAGTGTCAACTGAAAGAGAATATTATCCAGGTGGAATATTCTCCCCTAAAATATAGGAGACTAGATAATGATTAATTATGACTAATAAACAAGGAAAAGTCTTAGGAAAAAAAATCCTAGATGTGTGTGAAGTAACTCCAACAATTACATTATCTAATTTCATCATTTTCCTAAACCTTGTGATATGACTAAATTATCCCTAAGAGTTTAAATCATGAGTGTATAGATTTTCCCTTGTTAGTCCCTACCAAAGGCAAGCCAGAGACTCTAGCAATCAATTTGATGTTGATTATGGATTAGTTTGAGTTTGACTACAAATATTTATTTTTCTTTCCAAACTTGTACATAGGGAAAAAAGTAAGTTATTTTTTTATAATATTTAAATTGATTTTATCAAACATTCTATTGGTTCATAAGATCGAAGTCTTATTGCCGATTATCCTAAGTTTTTATTCTATATTATAAGTATCCGACAAAATGCATTTTCTACAATGTCTAAGTTTTAATATCTGACAAAATGCATTTTCTACAATGTCTATGTTAATTTTCTGCAATGTCTACGTTAATTTTCTGCAATGTCTAAGTTTTATGAGGATGACTGCAATCTGTTCATACATTTATTATATTAAAACTTTTAATACTTTTATGCATCAACACTTTATTGTCACTATGATGTATTAACACTCAGATGCCAGCCTTAACACTTAAATCTCAGCCAGACTGCTTGTTATTTCATGTTCTTCCAAGAATTATAGTTTTGGTCACGAGCCAAATAGAATGAACTTTGTAAAAATTTCTCCTTTTTCCTTAGGTTTGTGAAATGTTAATGAAAAGTATTTATTATTCCAATTTATTTTAAAATTACAAATTATTTCTTGAATTTGTAAATGACATTATCTAATTTTATCATTTTCTTAAGCCTCACAATGTGACTAAATTATCCTTGGTGTAAGCCTATGTTTGTTAGACTAAAAAAATTCAATTACACACACACACACACACATATTTCACACATTAACCTTATCATCTAAAAAGAGCTAACAAAAATCTCAATAAACATTAATTGACATAAATGGATGAAAATATATTAAATAAATTTTAGAAGTCATGCACTTGCCACAACCTTGTCTGTCTGCACTTGCCACAACCTTAGCTTTCTACACCGCCTCACCGCCTTCTCATGGATATCCCTTCATAACCTACTTATTATCCGTGGAATTTTTCAGGATGGGTATGGGAAAAGAATGTAACTCCACACTTGAATGAAATTCATTAACATGAAACCTCGATAAATGCACATGCATATGACCTTTGGTTTCATCTTTTGAATGACTCTCCCTATTACCTACGACTCTTCATTATAATTTACAAACTACCATAATCACGAGGATTAGGTATCCAACATTTCCTCCCTCAATCCAAAGGGGTGTTTGTGAATCCAAACATCATTTTGAACTTTTCAAATTTTTCTCTTCCAAACACTTTGGTGAATATGTCCATAATTTGCTCATTTGTGGAACAATGTCTCAAGTGAATAGTCTTGGCCTCTACATGATATTGAATCGTATGGTGTTTTTTGTTGATGTGCTTGGTTCGATCATGGAATATGGGATTATTGGAAAACTTGATTGGAGAAGTATTTTCAACTAGAAGAGGAGAAGAATTCACCTATTTCTCCTGTAAATCATCAAGCATTTTCTTGAGCCACACAATCTCCTTTGTTGCTTCTGTAATTTCCACATATTACACCTCTATTGTGGAATCTATTGGAACTAACTATTTGTGTGATCTCCAGGAGACAAATGTTGATCCAAAACTCATGAGATAGTTTGAAGTTGGCACCCTATTTTCTTTATCCCCAACAAAGTTCAAATCAAAATATCCAATCAGGTTGAATTCATCCACCTTAGAATACTCGAGTCCAAAATCTTGAGTACCCTTCAAGTATTTTAAATTTTTTTTAGCAAGATACCAATGTCCTTCACAAGGTTTTTGCATGAATCTCGAAATAATCCAAACAACAAATGAAATATCTTGTCTGGTTGTGGTAAGGTAGACAAGACTTCCCACAAGTTGTTTGTACTTGGTTGCATCCTAAAATTCATTCCCTTCTTTTTTTTCTAAGCTTCAAATTTTGTTCCATTGGAGTAGAGACATGTTACACTCAACCATGCCAAACTTGTTCAAAAATTCTCCAATGTACTTCTTTTGGGAGATGAATATGTTATTTTTATTTTGAGTCACTTTAATGCCCAAGTAGTAATGAAGATGTCCCAAATCTGTCATCTCAAATCCTTTCTTCAACTCTTTTTTTATGGATGTAATGTATCTTTCATTGTTCTTTGTTATCAACATATCATCTACATACACTACAAGATATACAACATTTTTGCCAACTTTCTTGATAAACAGAGTTGCATCATCAAAATTGAAGTGCTTGAAATTCAATTTTAGAAGATGCTCATTTAGCTTTTCATACTAGACTCATGGTGCTTGTTTCAAGCCATATAAGGATTTCATGAGCTTACATACTTTTTTTCCTTGTCCCTTCACATCAAAACCTTCTCGCTAAGACATGAAGGCATTCTCTTTTAAGTCTCCATTCAAGAAAGTAGTCTTCACATCCATTTGATGAAATTTCCATCCATTATGTGTTTCCAAGGAAAATAGAGTACGAATGGTAGCCCATTTTGTTGTGGGGGAAAAAGTCTCCTTGTAATCAATGCCTTCTTTATGTGAAAACACATTTTCCATGAGCCTCAATTTGTTCTTGTCAAGTGAGCCATATTATTTGTACTTGTTCTTGAAGACCCAATTGCATTCAATTGATTTGATTTTGAATGGCAGGTCCACCAACTTCCACGTCCCATTCTTGATGAGAGCATCATACTCCTTCTGTATGGCTTCTTTCCACTCATCATGAGAAGTGGATTATTCAAAGGAAGTTGGTTCAAAGTTAATAGATAAATTCAAATTACAATCATATGAAACATCCACATCATCTACATCCCCTAAATTTGAATTATCTACATCACCTCCATCTGGTCTGGTTGAATTTATGGTTCATGTATTTCCGACCTCATTAGGATGAACACTTTCAAGTGTCTTTATGAGCCACTTTGGTGCACCTTTTTAAGATGGTTGAGGTTTTTTGGTTGATTGAGATGGTGTTGATTTCCCATCAAGACTCAACCTTTCGATCCTCTCAATCACATCATCCAAATGAACTTCAATTTCTCATGAAGTGGTTGAAACTTCTTCATGAGGGGGATATGGTGCTTCAAAAGGAGATTCCATAGATTGATCCAAGATATGGGTCCCCTCTTCAATATGTGAAATCTCATCATCAAATTTTTCATATGTATCCATACGAGTGGTTTTATCTAGATGATCAAGTTTCCTCTCAATAATGTTGTCATTCTTGGAGGATTCAAGAAAAATTAAATCTATGGGAAGAATGAATTTCTTGTTTACCTCATTGTAAAGATGATATGCCTTGGTGGTATTTGAGCACCCCAATAAGCTGCACTTTTGACTCCTTGCATCAATCTTGTTTCTTTTCTCCTTAGGAATTAAAGCATAATAGTGGAACCAAATACCTTGACATGCCTCATTAAAGGAATGCAACCATACCACATTTCATAAGGAGTCTTATTTCCAAGAGAATGAAATGGATATCTATTTTTCACTTATAATGCACATAAAACTGCATCATCCCAAAACATCATTTTTACATTTTTGAAAAACATCATGGAATGAACCATACTTAGGATAATCATGTTCATTCTTTCAACTACACTATTATGTTGAGGATTGTATGGAACGATGGTTTGATGTTTGATCCCATGTTGAAGAAGATAATTTTAAAACTCATTAGATGTATATTCTCTTCCATTATCAGACTGAGATTAATTTTGGATTCATGCGTGAAAATTTTTAAAAGTTTCAAAATCTTGTGATTTTTCTTTTAACAAATACACCAAACACATCTTGATGTAATCATCAATAAAATACATGATATATTTATCGCCATTAACAGATGAAACATGCATGGAGCCACACAAATTAGAATATATCAGTGCAATTTTTCTACATACACTTTAGAAATAGAATCATAAAATAGTTATTTGCTATGTTTTCATAGGATACAAAACTACTTTTATGTATATATTCATTTTTCTTTTAAAGAACTGATTTTTCTAAACTCCCATTAACATGATTTTTCTAAACTCCCATTAACATCTCTACTTTTAGGGGCTTGGCTAATTACTAGTGCATGACTGGAAACTAAATGTGAGACAAAGGTTTTTCATAACTAATACCTTTCAAAAGTTGAAGATAATGTTTCATAATTATTATAGACTTAATTGAGTCCAGATTTCAATTAGCTAGAGACTCTTACTTGATAGAACTATAGACTCAATTAAGTCCATATTTCAATTCACTAGATACTCTTAATCAATATTTTTAAATCGTATTGTAAACTAATTATTCTCTCTCATTTAATGTGCACACAATAATAATCATATTTTTTTAATACTGAATGAAGAATGGTGTTTATTAATGACTTTTTCTTTAATACTAGAATGAAAAGTGGTGTTTATTAATGAGAATCAGATTCAAAAGGTTGTGAGAGTGACGAAAGATCTAATTGAAGCATTGTATATTCTTCCCATAGAATACTTAGATATAGAAAAAGTGAAAAACACTAAAAATATATTTTTTTATAAGCATCAAAAATAAAAATAAAAAAAAATATGTTTAAAGATATAATCAATTTATCCCTTAAATTTATATAATCAATTTATGGATTGTTTGGTATTTAGATAAAGTGATAATGTTAAGTAATTTTTTTAATACTCAATCTAATTTAGATAAAGTGACAATGTTTAACAGTATTTTTTTTTATATTCAATCTAATTTAGATAAAGTGATAATGTTTAATAGTAATATTTTTTATACTATAAATATATATTTTATAATATAAATACATATTTGATTATAATATAATTATTTTATTATAATATAAATACATATTTTATAATACAATTATTTTATTATAATATAAATATATATTTTACTTTCTCTAGAGTAAAGTAGTCGGTGAGGGAGTGTGTTGTTAAGACATTCTGTAAGTAAAATTCATCAATTGGAAACTCCTGGGGACACCTCAAATCCATCCACTTGAAAGCCAACACGTGTAATCTTCAATCTGCAATGTCACTCCATAAGTAAATCGATTCGGTTATTCGGGCTTTGGGAGTTTCAACCTCTCCACACTCGCTTTCTCCCAGAGTGCTTTAACCCGAAGTCAACGATCTGTCGATGCGTGTCTCCCACGGGTCGATGGCTACAAATCACTTTGGCTATTCGGGCTTTGGGATTTTCAACCTCTCCACACTCGCTTTCTCCCAGAGTGATTTCACCCGAAGTTAACAATCTGTCGACGCATGTTTCCCACAAATCGACAGCTCAGACGGACTCTGTTACTCTGTGGATTTCCAAAGGAACTCATGGCTAACCGCCTTGCAACTCTTCTAGACCTAATGGTCTGGAATGACTCTGCTTCCTCCTAAAGGGATCTTGGTCGATAATTCGTTAAACCTTTAGAGCTTGTCCCCCTTTGAATATTCCTTCCTGCTATCTCTCTTGAGCTTTGTTTCTCGAACCCTTTGACTCCTTAGAGGGCTACTTTGACACTTAGTCGAATTTTGGATCTATGCACTCCTTGTGATAGATATTCATGCTCTTTCACGAGAAAACCCAAGCTATTCCTCTTAAGATTTTTGATTCAAAGACTCTGTTGATGCACTCCTTGCGTATGATATGCACACTCTGCATATGAAAGTTCACACTATCTCTTCTGAGCTTCTGAGTTGAAATAGACTATGTCGACGCACTCCTTGCAGACAATATGACAATATGCACACCTTGCATGAACTCAAAAAAGAGAAACAATTGAAACTTACTTAACACTTCACAGTTTCATACATTCAATAATATCACTCATTCATTCATGGAACTACAAAACAACAAAGAAACTGTAAACAGTAGAAACGCCATGCATTGGGTCAATTTTCCTCTATTATATTCATTCAAACGTAAAATGGTTATAGCTATGATAAAAGATCAAAAACTAAAAATTATAAATCACAACAATCTCCGACTAATTTTCAGCAGCCTCATTCAGGCATACAACACCTCTATTTATCCCAAAGGGCTCCTAGGGTTCCCTCTGACTACTCATCTTCTTGAAGAAGATAAGGTACCAAAAAAACACTAACTACTCCTTAAGTTCCATTACGTTAAATCCTGAGAGTGAAACTCCCAAATCTCACCGATCGTATTTGCTTCCAAGCCGTTTTGATCTTCTTTAATCATCCGTTCAAAAATATTGACAGGAAATGCCAGCGTTTAAGATTCCAAAATAATTCAAAAGGCATGTTATGGTGTTGAGTTGTCTCTCCACATGTGCCTTGCTAATGATGCTCCTGCATCAAACTCCTCTGGGAAAAAATTCATGGACTCATGTCCATGAGCTCCTGCACCGACCTTCCATGCTTCTGGATATCAACTTCATTTACCGAACTGGAATCTTCTATTGGGTGTCCCTGCCACTTGACAAAATATTCAAAATAGGTCTTCCTACTGGTCTTCTTACCAATCCTCTGATCAATGATCATCTCCATCTGTGGATTTTTTGCTACAGGCATCTGCTTCTCCCACTGACTATTCTCTTGATCTTCTGATATTTATGTGGCATCTTCCTTGTAAGGATAAAGGTCTGAAACGTTAAATATGGGAGATATATCCACATCCTCTGGTAGTTCTATCTCATAAGCATTGGAACCAAATTTTCTTAGGATCTTGCATGTTCCAATATTCTTCAGTTTCAGTTTGTTATGTGTTCCCCTTGGGAACCTTTCCTTCCTCAAGTGTGCTAAAACTTGATCTCCAACTTCAAATTGAAGTTCTCTTTTGTGATGATCGACTCTACGTTTATACTTTGCATTACTTTTCTACAATTGTTCATTGATCTGATTATGAAGCTTCTGCATTTCTACAACAAAGTCTTATGCTCTTGTGCTTCTGAATTCACCCTGCTTCAGATCTCTCAATTCTGATACTCCTCTTGGATTTATTCCATGCACTATATGGAATGGAATATTTCTCGTACTTCTGTTCACTGAGTCATTGTATGCAAACTCTTCTTGTGGAAGAATTTGATCCCACTGGCTACGATGTTCAGTGACCAAACTTCTCAACAAATTTCCCAAGCTCTGATTTACCACCTCAGTCTATCCATCTATTTGAGGGTGATATGTTGAACTAAAATATAGTTGTGTCCCCATATTCTTCCATAATTTTCTCCAGAAATTACCAACAAACTTAGTGTCCTTATCTGAGACAATACTCTTGGGCAATCCATGAAGTTTCACAACTTCCTTAAAAAAAAAAATTGCAATGTCTGTTGCATCATTAGTCTTCTGGCATGGGATAAAGTGTGCCATATTTGAGAATCTATCAACCACAACAAATATGGAATCACTTCCCCTCTGGGTTCTTGGCAATTCCAACACAAATTCCATGCGTATTTCATCCCAAGGCCTATTTGGAATAGGAAATGGCCGATACAATATAGTGTTTTGTTTCTTTTCTTTTGCATACTGGAAAATATTACATTTGTTCACAAACTTCTTCACCTCTACTCTCATACCTATCCAATAGTATGAACTGTTCAATTGTGCAAATGTCTTGTCATGGCCGAAATGTTCTGCTAGACCTCTACTATGTTTTTCTTCCAGCATGTTTTTTCTCATCGAGCACCTTGGTATGCACAATTGGAAACCTTTAAACAAAAATCCATATTAAATCATATACTATCTCCATTGGCTTATGTCCCTGAACATAGGATTTTCACATGCTTCATATGCTTCTTTAAAATATGGATCATCACAATACATATTCTTAAGGTATTCAAACCCCAAGGTCTTCACTTGAAATTCCTGTAGAATCAGACATCTCCTGCTCAATGCATCAGCAACTTTGTTAGCATTACCATAAATATGTTTAATGAAAAAAGTGAAATTTTTCATAAAATCTATCCACTTAGCATGTCTTTGGTTTAACTTCTCCTTTCTGGTTATGAATTGTAAATCTTGATTATCGTTATACAAGACAAATTCCTTTGGAACGAAATAGTGCTTCCACTTCTTCAAAGCTTGAATTATGGCATAAAATTATTTATCATATGTGGAGTACTTCCTCTTATTCTCGTTGAGTTTCTCACTAAAATATGCAACAGGCCTATTATCTTAGCTCAAGACTGCTCCAATTGCAACCCCACTTGCATCACATCTCACTTGAAATGTCTTCTCGAAATTTGTTAAGACCATAATTGGTTGTTCTGTTATCTTCTCGTTCAATATATTGAAGCTTTCTTCAGCTTCTTCTGTCCACTTAAAAGACTTGTGTCTCTTCTTCACTGTATCCAACATTGGTGCACAAATTCCACTTAAATTTCTAATGAACTTCCTATAGAAACTTGCTAATCCATGGAAAATTCTCACCTCAAACATACTCCTTGGCGATGGCCATTCTTTGATTGCTTTCACCTTCTCTGAATCCATATTCAATTCATTTGAAGAGATCACAAAACCTAAGTAAATGAGTTATGTCTTCATAAAAGAGGACTTCTTCAGATTTATCAACAGCTTCTCTTGTTGCAGTCTCCTCATCACTAATATCAGGTGTCTCAAATTCTCTTCTTCAGTTTTACTGAAGACCAATATATCATCCATATATACAATCACAAACTTACCAATGAAATATTTCAATACTTCATTCATCAGTCTCATAAAAGTACTTGGGGCATTTGTTAAGCCAAATGGCATAACAAGCCACTCATACAACCCTTCATTCGTCTTAAAGGTTGTTTTCCACTCATCACCTTCTCTCATCCTTATTTGGTAATATCCACTTTTCAAATCTATCTTTGAAAAAAAAATTGATCCACTTAAACAATCCATTAAGTCATCCATCCTTGGCAAAGAAAATATGTACCTAATGGTGATCTTGTTTATGGCCCTTGAGTTTGTACAAATTCCCCATCCTCCATCCTGGTTTGGACTCAACACAGTTGGTACTGCGTATGGGCTCAAGCTTTCTTTGACCAAACCCTTGTCTAATAAATCTTGGACTTGTTTCTCTACCTCCTTATTCTCTTGAGATGTCAATATGTATGCTTTTTTGTTTGGCATACTTGCTTCTGGTATCAAATCAATATGATGGTTGATACTTCTTATGGGTGGAAATGAGTTAGGCAACTCATCCACTACTATGTCAGCAATATTCTCCAACAGCTCCTGAACTTCTTCAGGAAAATCATCCATATAAGTACTTGTAAGGATAACTTTGGGTTCCCTCACCACAGCAAAATGCATCTCTTATTCCTTCTTGAACTCACTTAGGAGTTTCTTCCCACTCATGAGAAGTATGCTTGTGTTGGCTTCTTCCTTTACTTTCTTCTCTTCTATTGGCAGCAACATGTGTGTTCTACCATTCTTTTCCAAAGTGTAAGTATTCCTTCTCCCATCATGAATGGCATTCCTGTCAAACTTCCATGGTCTTCCCAACAAAACATGACATACATCCATGGGAATTACATCACACAGAATCTCATCTCTATATCCACCTATTTTAAATTCAATAAGGC
>JASDQU011028640.1:2749-31435 GCA_032191745.1 Picea mariana | reverse complement strand
AACATAATCATAATTTAAACGAAAGTAAACATTTGATAAAAATTAACGTTTTTGTTTAAATTGAGATTTTTATACTCATTTATAACTTTTGACATATACTCTTGTAATGAATGTCTCATACTATAGTGAATGTCTTAAGTTTGTCTCAAAGCAAGCCAAGGTATGGAACTATTTGAAAAGGTCGATTTTGTAGCTCATTATAATTATCAAGATTCTAATAGGGGCCCTTTAAATTTTTTTAAAATATAGGGGGAGTTGTTGGGGCCCAACAGACCCTATAGCCTACACCGGTTTGATGGAACAAAATCAATGGATATGTTCCTTGTACAAATGCAAAATATTTCCATGATCCACAAAATGCAGGCCATTGATATAGTGCTGGAAGGAATACTCACACAATGGTGGGCATCGCACCATGAACATCTACAAGAGTGGGAGAAGGTGGTGGAGTCGATCAAGGAAATATTTCATCATACAGTAAATCCACGAGAACATATGTGTTCCTGCAAAAGGCGTTGGCTAGCTAAGCACAATTCTAACACACAATAAATTTGTCAAATTTCCAAATGCATTGCACCAAAAAGTATCCCCACGCATCAAGTTCCTTTGATTACGATCTCCCCGTTAGATGAACAGTGTATGCCAAATTTTGAACCAATCCAAGGGTTGGTCAGTCAAGAAAATCACCTGGAACCACCCATAAGAATCGAAAATCCACCAGGGAAAGGGCTAAGGAACAAGTTTAATGTAAATAATAGTTGTGGCCCACCAAGGTTAGATGCGGTGGGATGAAATACCCAAAATGGATTAGGG
Organism: Picea mariana; assembly: GCA_032191745.1. Taxonomy (NCBI): domain Eukaryota; kingdom Viridiplantae; phylum Streptophyta; class Pinopsida; order Pinales; family Pinaceae; genus Picea; species Picea mariana. The sequence continues at coordinate 30,622 of JASDQU011028640.1, read as the reverse complement.
GTGCGTAATATATAGAAAATTATGCTGCAGTGGGATATGACTTAGGGAATAGGTAGAATAGTCATTATCAAAGTAATAAATAGACGGCATAGAAAAATTAACGTAATAAGGTGGGATATGATAGGACATACCCAACTAATATTTTGCACATTTTGGAAAATATTAAGATTTAAATGCCATTTTAGAATCAAAAGGATAGAACAATGGCTGCTGACAACCAACTGACAAGAATAGGTGGATATGACAGTGGGAAAGTGGTTTGTCATCCATAGGACAAGTGACGATGACCTAGGGAAAATCAAACAATTATGGAAATATGGTCTTTACGATGTGTGACAATTATACCAAGGCAGGTCAATAATAAATAGATTTTATGACAACTTGGAATCCCATATCATCAGGGGCATGTCACCCTCCAAGTATTTAACACCCCATAACCATATTTCACTTCACCATTTCCACACAACAAAATGAGAATGTAGTGCCCAACCGAGGAAGGATACTTAAGCAATAGAGTGTCGAAAATTCAAGCGAATCGAGCCACATATTTAATTGTCGTAGTCATCCCAACAAAGAGAAAAAATAATATAGAGGTGCTACCTAGTTTCAGACGATAATGACATCCCCCATTAAGCCCCATGCACAAAAAAAATATAAGGCCACCAAGGAATAACAGTTGCTCAAACCTGTAATGCCCTCCAATGTAATATTCTTAGGCCCTTGGTTAGGGAAGGTTCCCTTGTTGTGGTATTCCAACTATAATGTTCAATACTCGGTCCAGTTCCCTGAGCTACCTTTCGACGAGTATGTAAAGATAATCTAGGAAGGGGATGGGAAATAGAAGGTGGTCACTTAGCAATGGGCCAAACCCATTTGGTAGTTTTGTGTACTAACTTTGGTGGATTGTACACACTTTGATTGAGGCCCATTGGTCAAGGCATGTGTTTTATTCTAACTAAGTCGGCTACATGTCAGATTTCTTTGGCTCAATAACAAATACCTAGTTGACAAGCATACCATGTACCAATTTCTAGATCTTCCAATGAAGGGAGAAGACATATCCAAAGAGCTCAAGGATAAGGATGCATCCCATGAGGAAATTTACACTAAGTTTTCTACGCGCAAAGGGTCTTGTGGGGTAGTGATTTTGGATATCAATTGTCAAAGAGTTTGATTTGCTACATAGTTTCCTGCCTACAAACTACTCTGCAAGTGTAGCAAGGATGAATATCTGATTTGAGTCATCATTGTGGCAGAAAGTTGTGCTATGGGAGTCCAAATGGTGTGAGTTCGATATCTATTAAACAAATTTGTTGATGATTGCTTGGAGGCCCTAGACTTGGGTAAAGAATTTCATTACAGTTGGGTCATATTACTAATTTCCATGATTATGTGGATGCCTCCTCTGGACCACGATAATGACGTAGCCGACACACCACCCTTTTCCTCACCCAAATTTCTCACTCTACAATACACTATGAAACAAGAAGTCTAGCCCACGCATCATAAGTCCTTTCAAAAGTGGTACAAAAATCTCATCCAAGTGTCCAATTCAACATTGTGCATCCTGAGTAGTATCATGTAAAGGTACGAGGCCTACCTCCAATTTGAATGTACTTTCCATAATGTATTTATTTATTCACTTACATACCAACAAGTCGCAACCACCATGCATCCATTTTGTATTATCGAAGAAGAGTTAGAGAAGGGTGTTGAAGAATGGACCAATCATTTTAAACCTGCCCCCAAATATGAGCTCGAGCAACTGGAGACAAGGAATAAGAGGAACTACGAGAGGAAAAGAAAAGAAAAAATAGCACTATAGGAAGAAAAGGAATCGATTCCCATGCAGCAACAGGCAGACACATCAAAAGGAAAAGGAAATTAATCCATGGGTCAATGGTCGTGCACAGAGGCAGATCTAGAGGCTGAAAAAGGACAAGGGCCCCAAGTAAACAAATATAGAAAGATCGTCATTGATAGCACCAATCTACTTAGGTTCCAACTTGTATCCCAATGAAAAAGAACACACACCAACTCCCCCGTCGAAGGTCCAACCTACCCCCATCATGGAGGAATTCCATGCGTAGTCCAAAAAGAACACCATGGCACTCAATCAAGTTGGAAGCAAGAGAAGATAGAAAGAAAATAGCAAAGGGTCGGATATAAATACCCCGACATAAGAAGAAGGACAAACTATCACAACCATTGTGAGCCTATTCAAGGATATCAAGAGACAAATGATGATACACCAGATAATACAGAAAGAGACAACAAGATAATTTGACACCATCTATCACCAATTGGCAACTTCTTCACCACCTGATACCCCCCATCAAGCACAATATATCATCAAAGCAAGCAACATTTGTTAGAGATGAGTATCATAGTTCAACCTATTGGCTACTATTTCTTTTGACTCGGTCAATGGAGAGCTCAAATTAGTGTTGGTGCTACCTACATAGGACCCAAAGACTTATATGACCACCATCATGACAGAGTCGGGAGATAGAAATCAGGTGTTCAATCAATCGCATGAGAAACTGCAATAGTAACATGATCTAGAACTCGCTATGCACAAAGACACTAAGGCCAAAAATCAATAGGAAATGTAGGATTTCCAAGAGGTCTAGTCTACATACAAAGAACTCAAAGCACTCCATGCCACGAAAGTCATTGCGCATACTGAGAATAAATCTCGGTATGAAATGGTGCTCATTTCCCCCAAAGAATTCATTAGTGCAGTTGATGAAGTCTATGTGCATTTACCTAGGATAGAGGAAAATATTCCAGATATACCCATTTCTTGTAATCTTCACATGGTCAAGGAGTGAGTCCAGTTCTTGGAGGCACAAAATCTCAAGCTTCAGGAAAATCTCAAGTGACCTACCCCAGGAAATTAAGAGTTGCAACATAGGGTAGCAGTAGCAGAAGAAGCATTGAAAAATGGGCAAGCATGTGTCACTTACTTCACGGGATTAGTTGAGTGTTACGAGGAAAATATCTCTATGGCTAGGGTAAACCACAACAGATGGAAATGACTACAGAAATCAACTCTCTTCTCAAGTATGTTATGAAAAAAAATATGCTAGAATGAAAATATAAAATGCCTACCCCGTCCATAAGTTCGATGAAGTCCACCATTGAGAACTTGACCCAAAGCGATATACCTGCAACTAGTCCTCAACAACAAATCAAAGCAAGCATATGGTGATAATAGATGATGTTATCACATTCAATAGCATAATCCATTAATAAACATGACAAATACGCCCATGGAATAATAATTCAAATATTTTCAAGATATCAATTGGACGAGAAAAGAGTATTTCTATTAATATATGATTAGCAAAAGTGAAAACGTTACAAACTTCTGTGTCAGCACGGTTTGGAACCGAGAAACTAAGTTCCTTCCAGCTGGGGGTCCACCACTTCAATCCTCCACCAAAGGAAAGCTCATAAAAGAGAAGCAATGAGGTTCTCAATCAATAAGGGAAGAGATTGGGGGCTGAACATTGTGTTCATACTTAAAGGACAAAGGGATGCAGACTCAATATGAAGTAAATAATTTCTCCAGAGTAACTTTGCTCTCAAAGCTGAATTCTTTCTCTTCTTTCCATAGCTCGGAATTGGCCCATTTATAGCCCTCAAAATGGAACTGAAGGGCCGAGTCGAAACGTTTCTAGTATATGAAAGGGAAAGGATCATAGATCTCCTATCGTTACATGGAAACCCAACATTAATTTTCATTTTATGGCACAAATCCCAATGTACGCGGGCTGTAGTGGTGCAGCCTGCGTATTTGCATGTTGTATAGTAGGTAATATGCGTACATGTGGAAAAATATGTATTTTTAGCTCTGGAATTTACAAACAGGAATCATAAGTCTGCATAGGGAAATTGAAAAAGGCCTTCTTTGCAAGATTTCATAGGGTGAGGAAAATCTCACTATAACAGATGCCCCCTAATGTGTGAGGTCAGAGGAGTATCTACGATGGGTGAAATACATTATAAACAACCCATAAGTGGAGTGATGGGGAACCATTTGGATAAATTAGTTGGTCATTACATTTTGTACTGACTTTGCATACATGGGTGCAAATAGAATTACACTACATTTCCATGTGAAAATATACCAAACAACTGTCTGTGGCCATGAATAGGAAAATACAAATACGGTCACGTGCCAAAAGATGTCATAGTCATGAACAAGGCCCAATGGAACTAGTCTCAAAATCAATCTGAAGATATCTGTATATAGTGGAGTACAATTTGATCTCCCATGATCACTGAAGTCATATAAGTATTGGTCCAATGAAAAGGAAGAAACAACTCAGGAAAGTTGTGGCCACATACTAATGTCTTCAAGTGTTCTACAAAATCCACCAAGGGTGAAAGTATATATCATGTCAATAAAGGAGTTGAGGTTGAACACAATGAGACATCATTTTATTACCGGTCATTGAGGTATACCGTTAACAAATGAGAGACAACCTACCGATAATGAAAGTAGATATCAAGGCACCGATTAAATTATTACAAGTGTGATTAAAGGATCCGGTGTCGAACACCTAAAGAATCCATCGATCAGAAGACATTGATGTATTCCCAACTGTCGATGGCGAGAGAACCTGCCACTATTGACTGCAAGCCTCAAGGTACTCATAAGAATCTAGGTTTCATTTCCAGAATAGATGAGCTGAAGTCGATGGAAGGAGACCTGCTAAAAGGAGAGAATTAAGGCATCTGTCATTGGTCAACACGAGGTACAAAGCAGGAGCTTCATGATTTGGAGAAAATTGGATGAAGAACATGTTCACGAACCAACAATCCTATGCGTCTTTCACGTGTTCCAAGTGCAAGCGGTACATAAAAAAGACCCTCTGAATAACAACCAATGAGGAAAACTACTGACAAAGGAAAGGAAACCACAAATAAGGATAATGGAATCCAAGACACTGCACGAATCCCAATGTGTGAATAGATGTCTTGTCGTTAAACACAAGGGAAACCACCCAATCAATGACCAATGATGAAATGTCGACTATTGGGTTCAAGGTTACCTACCAATGATGAAAGTAGGACCAAGGTGTGTGATAAGACTACAATATCATATGACTCTGAGACAAATTGAGGGTATGGCCGACTTGCAAAGTTAAGAGTTCTGAGAAGTGGCCAACATAGGTTGATAGACTTCCTTTGAACAAGAGCATGAGACATATGGAAGGCATCGGTATCATAAACTAAATGATGAAACCATAAGATGCAAGAGGCATCAATGAAATTTTCTATAGGGATTGGAAGATTAAACACTCGGTAGAGAAGACTCTGTAACGAGCTTAGCTTCCCGAGGCCATGCTAATCCAAAAATTATGATGATGAATGGACTCAATAAATTTGTGCTCTGTTCAAAGGCGACACGACTGCTTCCAATACAAGATAATACTCCCTTCTCGCACGTCTTTTTTAATTTTTTCATAGACAAATGAATGCTATGATATAGAGAAAGAAACAAGTGTCAGAAATAAGAAAAACTAGTTCCAACAGTTGAACATACCTATGCTCAATGCAAGGAGATGCATGTGGGAGATGGACACTTGGGGGAATGTTCTCTCTTAGGTATAGGGTGTCAAATTGTGAAGGATATTAACGAGGCTTTGCTTGGTTGAGGATGCAAAAACTGTTGAGGCAAACAGTTTATAATGCAAAGTGAGAACTGGCTATAGGCTCAATACTGCAAGCAAGGGCATGATATGCAATCACAACTTAACACCAAAAAATGTCATTTTTTATGTCATTTAGTCTACTTGGTGTAAAAAAGGGATAAACTTGTGCCAAATAGACGTCCTTTCAAATCCAATTTGCGATTGTAAAAGAGACAAGTTCACTTGACAATCTTTTCACTTTTTGAAGACGAGTTGGAAAAGAGATTAAATTAAACTCATGACCTTTCAAGCCCAATTTAATGAGTGTGAAAGGTAAAAATCACTCGAAAATCTTTTTCATTTTTTACACGAGTCGGAAAAGGCTTAAATCAGACTCGCTAAGAGGTTTCTAAGCATCATGTCATGGGGGAGGCCAAGGCTCCTGTGCTAGACTTCTGTGGAATGTCAGTGTCTTACGAATAGACGACATAAGCTTGGGAAAACCCAAAGCTCTCCAAGTTGAGGAGGATAAAGCACTAGAGGAGGATATCGTCTCCGTGATATATCGGATAATGTATCTTATAGGAAAATACATAGGGGGGGCATTGGATACCCCACAAGATCATCCCAATCGAAGGGGATCTCCTCAAGACTTGGAGGGAGAGAACTCAGGGAGAGTAAAACTCTCTCTCATTCAGAAGGTGTAGGATCAGGAATGTTGAGGACATGGTTGAAGGATGCATCACCCTCCACAAGGAGAGTATGATTGACTAGAGATTGCACTGGTATGACCACTTCTTCAATTCTAGGTTGAAGAGGATGTGCGATAACATGGATAGGGGGAACACCACCCTCGACAATGGGGGGGCTGGTCAGGAGAGGATAGCAGCGACATTATTTCCGTTTCAATCAAAGGAGAAACAGGGTGTGGGGAAAACAAATACTCCTCAGAATTTGAAGGGCCCTTAGGTGATCCCCATGCTTCTGGTATCCCAACAGTAGCTGGACATAAATGAGTAAGGTGATCTCCTTCGCAAGTCATGCAAAGGAATTTAGGCTTACGTCTAAGACGTCTAGGCTTCTCGATGCCTCTAGTGTCATTCACAACGGCTGGCGACATGCTCTCAACATGACTAGCATAGGTGAGAGAGTCATATCCTACATGATGTATAGAGGTAGGAGATGTGACATTGATATGACTCGTGGTGACTAGAGTGGTGCCCCCAGCATGACTAGCAGTGGCTGGGTGCAGGTTGTCAACATGACTTGCAGAGGTCATCAACCCATCTCTAACATGATTGGCATAGGTTGGTGACGGAGCTCTAGTATAACTGGAAGTGACTGGACTAGTGGTGGGTTGTGGCATTTGATACCAAGGTTGAGGGAAAGATTGGATTTGAAACATTGCAGGCTAGGAAGGGTCCTAGTTTACCCCCTATCCCTATCTGAAAAGGTAGTATCCTCCGCTTAATTGATCCAGAGAGGTTTGAATGGGCATCATCACTGAATTCTACAAAGAGACGGAAGTATGATAAGGAATATTCAAGTGAGAATATAAGTTTCCCCCTTGTGAAGGGGGTCCGTGAAGAGGGTAGCCCGAACCGTAAAACTGATTCTCCTCGTATGAAATACCCGAGGATACATGAGGACCTGTCATGGGAAAAGTGTTCAAAGGAACCGACATGGAGGAAAAAGGATGCAAGGATGGGGTGTAGTAAGTAGAATAAGCACGCATTTGAGAATTGGCTCTTGAAAAATCATAGCTAGGACTGGATCCGTAAGAGGGGAGGTTCCAAACTCCCACTGTGAAAGCTAGTTGAGGGACATGAATCATATCGAATGAAGATGTAGGCATTGGGGCCATGGTGCCCCCAGATCCATGGTTAAGATTCATATAAGTGGACCAGGGAGAGGATTGAAAAGGTGAAGGCATATCAATAGGAAAATGACTAGAGACCCAAGGCGCAGACTGAGCATCATAGTTTTGTACACCATTATGAAAAGCGAGCGATTTTTCTCCCATGAAATGAGTAAATGTCATGGGGGGGNATTAGTTATAAGGGCCCTCATGGGATTAACAACCAGTCGGTCAGATCCCCCCTGAGAGGTAATCCTCCATAAAGGTTGTGTGTTGTCCGACCCTTATCTGACCCAGGGTACCTGCAGAATAACCCCTGCAAGTAACCTATGTGGCACCTAAGTCAAGAAACTAATAAACCAATGTATAACCGATGCACAGGTGAGAAGTCGTAAGTCAGGTTCACCATATGGACAGGGTAGCAAATCCCGAAACCTTGAAAGTACCGCCTCTGACAGAGGTAAAGGCACTAGCAAGATCCCCAGGTATGAATAGATCCCCATAAATATCTCTGACGCTAAGAGGGTATCGGGGGGATATCCCTTCAACCAACCTCGCGCCACCTCATGATTAACTCCTGTGTGAGCGGAGCCTCCTGATATTAGCAATTATATAATGGATTTCTCCACTCCCTTTGTCAGACACATATGTTGATTTAATTTCCTTGGAGAAGTTTACTCACAAAATCCTATTCCAAGGCACTAAATCCTAAGCTAGTTTGTGCACCCTAGAAAATAAAATCATCACTAATCAATTTAAAATTATAGCGTTAATTTTAGTGTCCGTGATTACTCAAAAAGGTATGGTAGTGAAACTCATGATGTTATGACTGCAAGAAAAGTAAATATGAAAATAATGCAAAGTCTTAACTTCAAATTTCAATGAATGATATGCTTCTAAAAACCAATGAAATTTTCAATTTCAACTCTGCAATTCTGAAGTAAAAATGCAATCGTTCATTACATGCACTGAGCTAATGACAAGGACTCAAAAGACCAAAATGCCAAGCAATGAAAAATGCCTAATATTTTTGCATTTTCAATATAAGAGAAATGAAAATGCATGGACTAAAAAACAACTTGATATATAAAACTCTACTATGTATAGGAACAAACAACTCAAGTAGGATACCAAGAAGCAAGACACCCAGCCCAATGAGCAAGGAAAATCAAAATGAAAAGGTGATGAGAAAGACTCCACCCAAAAATTCAACCAAAGACAGGTTTCCTGTCATCCCATAGTCACTTGACAGTCACTACAGAGACCCAAGAAGACTCAGCAAACATAAAATCCCACCCAAAAGCCACCAAACCTAGCTAACAAGCAAAGAAGGCTGATGTACACGACTGTTCAAGGAAACAGAGCATATGTACACAGCTTGCAGAGGGACATACCACGTATATATGTGAATATCAATCCAAAAACCATGTATATGTTTTAAAAACAAGGCTAGGCAAGGGAGAAGGCTGAAAAACTTAGACCCAGAGTGAACAGAGGCTGTCAAGTAATGATACGACAAGAAACACAATAGTAATGAGAGAAATCTAAGGAGAAAAGTACTCCAAACCCTAAGAAAGAAGATTCAATCCCCAGTACGGTCGACAATTTTGTTACAAGGAAAATCTCTCTATGGCTAGGGTAAACCACAACAGACGAAAATGACTGCATAAATCAACTCTCTTTTAAAGTATGCTATGAAAACAAATCTGCTAGCAAGACAAGATAAAAGGCCTACCTCATCCAGACATTCGATGAAGTCCACCGTTGAGCACTTGACCCAAAGCGATATACCTGCAACTAGTCCTCAACAACCAAGCAAAGCAAGCATATGGTGATAATAGATGATGTTAGCACATTCAATAGAATAATCCATTAATAAACATGACAAATACTCCAATGGAATAATAATTCAAATATTTGCAAGATATCAATTGGATGAGAAAAGAGTATTTCTATTAATATATGATCAACAAAAGTGAAAACGTTACAGACTTCCGTGTCATCACGGTTCGGAACCGAGAAGCTAAGTTCCTTCCAACTGGGCCTCCACCACTTCAATCCTCCACCAAAGGCAAGATCATAAAAGAGAAGCAATGAGGTTCTCAATCAATAAGGGAAGAGCTTGGGGGATGAACATTGTGCTCATACTTAAAGGACAAAGGGATGCAGACTCAATATGAAGTAAATAATTTCTCCAGAGTAACTTTGCTCTCAAAGTTGAATTCTTTCTCTTCTTTCCATAGCTCGGAATTGGCCCATTTATAGCCTTCAAAATGGAACAGAAGGGCTGATTCAGAACATTTCCAGTATATGGAAGGCCAAGGATCATAGATCTCCTGTCGTTACATGGAAACCTGACATTAATTTTCATTTTCTGGCACAAATCCCGATGTACGTGGGCTGTAGTGGTGCAGTCTGTGTATACACATGTTGTATAGTAGGAAAGATGTGTACATGTGGAAAAATATGTATTTTTAGCTTTGGGATTTACAAACAGGGATATTAAGTCTGCATAGGGAAATGGAAAAAGGCCTTATGTGCAATATTGCATAGGGTGAGGCAAATCTCGCTATAACATTGAGTATAGTCTTACACTTTGGAATCACCTCTAGAATGCACCCGAAGTTTATGCTATTGACGAGTAGATCTGAACCAAAAAAGAAAAAGTCACACAATAGTAGAAATAATTGTTGTCCTTACCTAAAGTTTAATGACAAGTGGCAATGACATCAATTACTAGTAAAATTTGGGAGATTACAATAGCCTACACTGAACAACAAACCCACTCTGGCATTACACTAGACAAAGCCCAAATGCATTACAATCAATTGGAAGTGGTACGCTTAGTGGCATCCTCAATGATAACAAAACTAGAGGAGATCAACCTTGAGTCTCTAGATATTAAAACGACTAATGTAGAGGAGGTTTTCACAGTGACTAATGTAGAGGAGCTTTTGACGAGGTTGACAGTCACTTTCAACAATTGATTTAGGAACTCATGAAAATAGTGCCATCAACCTTCTCTATTAAGTCATAAACAACATCATTTGATTAAGGACAAGACACATAATAGTGTTGGGGGATTGTTGGCACCCAAAGTTTTGAAGGAGTTGTGTGCATATTAATACTACACACGCACCCAGAGAGATACATTGTGTGATGCCAGGAAGGATCAACATTTGTGCTAGCCAAAGGAATACCACATAGACCAACCCAATTTTATACTGCGCTCAAGGAATCTATAAGGGACCACATGCAGACCAAATCTGATCATATATTCGGGAATATTTGTAAATGATTTGTATAACAACCCGAATGATCAAGGGAAAGCGTATGGATGAGCTAGAAAGTTAGTTAGGATTTACATGATCCAGGAAAGATATGGGGGATGCATGCAGGAATGTAAAGGGGTTAGGATTTGTGTTCACTTGAGAGAGTGGAGTAGAGGAGTGGAAAAAAGAGTTGATGATTGTAAGGGTAATAGAGAGTAGACTAGAATAGTGAGAGAGTTTGTTCCTAGTCTTGTTTTGTCCCAGTCTTACATGAGTCTTCAATAGAGCTAGAACTATTTATGAATGAAAGGAGGAGAGTAGAGCACATGGTGCATCTCTGTTATGATTTTGTATCTGAATGAGTTTGAAGTTAATGAATAAAATGTGAATTCCTTTCTCTCTGCATTCCTCTATGTCATGGTTTTACTATATGTCTATTAGTTTATGATGTATCTTAGTTTGTTACTTAGTTATGAAGTAATGAATGAATGGATTTATTCCAAAGAGGTTTTTCTGTATGTGATGTCTCTTCACATCCAACACAAGACTAATGGTATTTGTGATTCTCATGGCATCTCAGATGAGACCTTCTTCATTCCTCGACTGAAGATTGAATATGTTGGTGCCTTGGGTTTTTTTTGGTAAAGATTGATGAACCTTGGGTCTTTAACCCCCCAACAATAGGAAGATGTACCAATAGGTTTGACCCGAGATGCCATGAGAATCACAAAGACCATTATTATTGTGTAGTGTGTGAAGGGACGACACATATAAGAAACCTACACTAGATAATCAATCAATCATTCATCATGCACATAATCATAAAACACAGACACACATTCAAGTCAAAACTCAGTAAATGAAAATGCAAATGTGCTTAGGTTGTACTCATTTATTCCATTCATTGAAGAAAATTAGATACAATGTGCTCATAGCCTACTTAAAATATAGTCAGATTCAACAATAAATGTGATCTGTTCACTCAGACCTCGTTCTACTCTTTATTTCATGAAAATTCTATACTGAACAAGAAGTAACACCTAAGATTACTCAAGTTGTAGCTCGTCTCTCTATCATATAATACTAAAATGTGTCTTTACTCAAAATCCCAACCCTTTACATAACGACATGAATTCCCCCATATCTTTCATGGAGCATGGAAATAATAACTACTTGCTATCTCAACCATAACCTTAACTATGATTAGTCGGGTTGTTACACAATTAGTTATAATGATTCCTAAAGATATTTTTAGATCTATCCTACATGTGATTTCTTTAAGTTCTCGTGTGTAGTATAAAATGGGTTGGTGCTTGCATTGAAAAATTGCGTTGGTGCTCGCAATACAAATGGGTTGGTGTGTGCAATTAATCCTTGTCTAGCACAAACTATGAAAATTAGCACTACTCTGTTCATATGTTTCAGAGCACATGCATTATTGTCTTGTGGCACACACACGATCTTCAAGCCTTAGGTGCCAACATGAAAGACCCCAACACTATTATTTGGCTCTTCCTTGAGCCAACTAAGTTGTTTATGGTGTGACAGAGGTGGTCGATGGCACAGTTATAATCAGTTCCTAGATGAATCCTTTAAATCGACAATCCACCTTGACAAAAATCTCTTGTGTATCCTGTATCTTATTGCAAAAATTCTCAACATCCCCTAAGGTGATGGTGGGTGAGGTAAGGTTAATCTACTCAAGCACTTTGAAAATCAGGGTGACGACTGCTTGTGCATCTAAAAGTTGGTGGTAAAATAGCTAGGAGATATCCATTGCTTCAATCGTGATGATTGAGACCCTCTGTTGTTCAATGTGTGCCGACACAACCTCTATGTTCATTTTTGTATCCTCGGGCAGGTATTCTCACATGAACCTAAGTATTGGGCATGTGGGAATCGTCGTGGGAACCACATCACACTTTTATTTTGGTGAAAACCCCTTTGGAATAAAGTTGGGGCTTCATGGGTTTGGTGATGGGCTTTGTGGGTGTGTGTTGGGGCTTCACACCCACAAGAAAGTCTAATTTGATGTTGACTTGTGGAGGGGATTCTATGATGACCCCTAAGGATTGTATATAACAGAGAGAGGTCATTGTGACATTTAATTGTGTAGTGAGTGAGTGGTGAAATGATGGAATTGGCATAAGTGAGTTTTCACTTGTGCCAAGCATCTTGGTGATTTCAGCAAGGGAATTTCTGCAACTATGGAAAATCTAGCCTAGGAGAGAGGAAGGATGCATGTGCAAAGGAAGTTGAATTTTCCTTACATGTATGTAGGTTGTAGTGGGAATATTCGCATATGTATGTAGGTTGCAGGAAGGTGAATTGAATATGTACGTGGGTTGTAGTGGGCACAGTCGCATATGTACGCGAGTTGCAATAAGTCCAATCATGTACATCGGTACAAGGTTTTCTAGGTAGGAGAAGGTCTATATAGGATGACATCAATAGCAATATAGGTGACGTCAGCAGGTTGTATAGGTGGTCTGCAACAATTTTGTGGGTAGAGGATTTTTCCAAGGACTTGTTTAGGTTTGGTTTTTTTAGTTTTCTGGTTATTAGAGGACAAGGTAGTCCTCATATTTTGGTTGATTTGTATTGGTTGGGAGGGATTCTTTTTCCCTTAGAATTTATGAGTTTGAAAAATTTATGGAACATAAATCTTTTGTCTCATATGTGTTGATGATTCATCTATGAACTTGTTGTTTCGACTGCATATATTTTCGGTCAATTATTTTCAGTGTAAAATTGTTTAGTGATAACAACTAGGGTTTACTATTAGTTTACTAGGAAGCAATTTTTAGATCTGAAAATTTGTCACATAAAGTTGTATGTGAAAATTGACATGGTATCAGAGCTTGGGATTTGAAGAGAAGGGGATCATATTTGAGACACATAGTTTCTACAATTGGTTTCATATTTATTATTTTTGTTCAGACAGGTCATAGGTGGCAGCTTTGAGAGGGAGTTGTAGAAGTGTTGAGGAGTTAGATTTGAGAGGGAGCTACAATGACTGTTGAAGGTAGTAGCAGGTTAGATGGTATTTAGTTTGAGACATGGAGCATACCATATAGATGAGAAATTGTGGAATATTGTAGCTTGGTGGTGTGGCAGATTGAGAGTTCTGGTGGATTGGTAAAGAGCCTGGATCATAGGAGTATGTTGTGTGGAATATTTATAACCATTTGGGTGGACTTCTGGTGAATTTTCATGGTGAGTTGTGATGGGTGCAACTTGTATGCTTTGGCATGGATGATATAGCTTCAGAAGTTTGGTAGGTTGATGAGATAGATTCTTCATCGAGACAGAGGGTCACACATTGTCGAGGTATGGAAATGTATGAGGTATTTGACCCAAGAGGATGAGGACACTTGTAGAGATTATTTGTAGTGTTCTAGAGTGGACTAGACTGTGTGTCCAACCACAACTTGGGACTATTCAGAGAGCAGAAACATGATCAGTTGCAACATCCACGTAGACATTGAGATGTCCTCCCATGTCTTGGGAACCATTTGTGCAGTGGATCTGTGAATGAGAGACATTGCCAGAATTTGACATACTTTGGACTAATTGTATCTAGGAGGAGACTCAATTAGAGTCTAGGGATGACTTGGATGATGGAATTGGGTAGAATTTCATTGGATGGTCATGACTTGGGTAAGAAGAATGCTTTCTTTGGAGGATTTCATGGTTCTTATACAGTGGGAGCCACAAGCACATGACACGGAAACAAGATTTTTTCAAGAGATTCATAGAGTCTGACTCATGTATGTACGAGGAGCTTGGTATGAGGAATAGGAATGTATTATAGGGATCTAGTACAATGTCATTATGGATGGAGTCAGAGGATGTGTTGCAAGTGGAAAATGTGCTATGGGTGCCATAAGTGTGTTCTCAACCTAAATGATTGAGGAGTAGGGATACATAGTGTTGTTCCAAGATGGTCAGGTATTATTTGTGCATAAAGGATCTAGATTCAGATTAGCAATGGTTATTAGAGTTAGATAGGGATCGTCTATGTGAGACATGACCAGTAGTAGTAGAGTGATATTGGACAAGGAGAAGATGGCCCTAGAGATTGTAAAAATCATAGGGAGTCTGACTTTAGAGGGAGTTAGTGGATTCAGAGGGAGTCCGACTTCAGAAGGATTCAACAGGATTAGAGGGAGAGTCAAAAATTCAGAGGGCGTCTATATTGAGTTTGATATGGAAGAGAGGCATCTTCCTAGACTTTTAGAAGGGTATCATGGGTTGACATGGTAAGGAAGGATGATCAAGAGTGGGAGGATTCTAGGAGCATGGTATATTCCAAGGAGGGATCATGCTAGACAACATGATTTACTTTAGTGACAGAGGGAGAAGACAATCAGATGGATTGGAGAGTAGATATGATAACAAATATAGTATGGGAGACATATATGCTTTTAGGTGATTATGGAGTGTGGTGAGAATACATCCCTCGCTATGAGGGAGTGTTGATTTTTATAGACTCGAGAAAGTATTCTCACATGACCCTAGGTGTTGGGCATGTGGGAATTGTCATGGGCACAAAATCACTTTCGATTTGGTGAAAAATCCCTTGGAATGAATCTGGGGCTTCATGGGTTTGGTGATGGGATTTTTGGGTTTGTGTTGGGGCTTCACACCCACACAAAAGTATAATTTGATGTTGATTTTTGAAGGGGTTTCTATGATGACCCCTAAGTATTGTATATAAAGGAGAGAAGTCATTGTGACATTTCATTGTGTACTAAGTGATTAGTGACATGATGGGGTTGGCATAAGTGAGTCTACACTTGTGCCAAGGAGCTTAGTGATTTCAGCAAGGGAATTTATGCAACTATGGAAAATATGGCCTAGGAGAGAGGAAGAATGCACATGCAAAGGAAGTCAAGTTTTTCATACATGTATGCGGGTTGCAGTGGGAATAATGACATATGTACGCGGGTTACAGGAAGGTGAATCACATATGTATGAAGGTTGTATTGGGCACAATCATGTATGTATATGGGTTGTAGCAAGGCCAATTGAATACATCCATACAAGGTTTTCTAGGTAGGAGAAAGTCCATACAGGATGATGTAAGCATGTCTTATAGGTGGTCTGCAATAGATTTGTGGGAAGAGGAAATTTCCAAGGACTTGCTGAGATTTGGTTTTTTTATTTTTCTAGTTATTGGAGGACAAGGTTGTCCTCAGATTTTGGTGGATTTGTATTGGTTGGGAGGGATGGTTTTGCACCTTTTTCCATTCCTATTTAGTCAATGCAACTTTCTACTACAACACCTCATTTGTTGACAAAGGGGTGTGTTTCAGTTTCTCTAGGTATTGGACTCTCTAATTGACCTTTCAAAGTTTGTGTGAGGTAGGGAGGTCTAAAGTCTCTTCTGTTGTATGGAGGACAAGCTCAAAAACCT
Organism: Picea mariana; assembly: GCA_032191745.1. Taxonomy (NCBI): domain Eukaryota; kingdom Viridiplantae; phylum Streptophyta; class Pinopsida; order Pinales; family Pinaceae; genus Picea; species Picea mariana. The sequence goes on along the minus strand of JASDQU011028640.1, from coordinate 14,428 downwards.
TGTCAACTACGCTAATTAATGATGAGTGCACAATGAATACCATTGTATGAGGTGCATTGATCTCTTGATGTGTGACATCAATATCCTTGTGGACCACTATTTCTCGGTGAAGTTGGTCTTGGTTTTCTCTATGCGCGGTAATTTCGTGTTCATGTCATTGCTGTAATTTTTCATAAGATTAGTTGAGTGCCTAATTCCCATCCGCTAATTCTTTCACTATTGTTGTCATATAATTTTGTGTTGGGTATGTGTTATATTCTTTGCATGAGTAGTAGTGTCTGTGTTGCGCTGGGCATGCAGGGGTTCGAGGGAAGCACCCCCGAGAATGTTTTTTTTCCTCGAGAAACATGTCACATATTTGCCTCATTTTTTCATGTTGCCTCGATTTTCATGTCCATTGTTGGGCGGTTTTTAGACACATGGTTTTTGCCGATGGTTTTCTATTCCCGGTTAAGGAATTAGGGTTGTTGACTAATCTAGGTCATTAGGTTAGAGTTTTGGATGCCACTAGCTCCTATATGTATATTGTATTGTAAATAATGTAGAACTATTAATGAATATAGAATATGTTAGTTTTCCCGGTTTGGGCTTCCAGGCGAAAATTCTCTGTGTAATGTTTGTATTTTCCATTGTATCTTTTTTGTTCTTTTACTGAAAGTATGTTTGCAGTAAATATTGTACAAGTTTAAATATACATTTGGTATCAGAGCTTTGTTGGCTTCAGGGGGTCGCCTTTATTGTCAAGGGTTTGGATCAAGACTGTGATAAGCCTTGTTACAGTGGGAGATATTTGGTATTGATTTTTCAGGTAAAAAGAAATGGCGAGCAATTCAAAAATGGAGATCGAGAAATTTAATGGGAAAATTTTTGAGTTGTGGAAGCTCAATATGGAAGATATGTTGGTGGACAAAGATTAGTGGATCATAGTAGATCCAAGTACTGTACCTACAGGAACTTCAAAAAATAACTGGAAAAATTTAGATCAGAAGGTGAAGAGCACAATCCGACTGTGTCTCTCAGATTCAATATTACTGAATGTGTTTGAGGAAGTTGTTGGCACGATTTTGTTCATAACAGGTTCCTTCTCAGGTTACCAACAAAAGGAACTGTGTAGTCTAGAGTGCTAGAATTTTCATCCCCTCTGAAGAGAAGAAGTCTCACCCGAAGCGTTGCTGAGACATAGAGATAGGGAAGGGCAGGGAGAAGACTACAAAAGATCCATGGAGTGTTCGGAATTCACTTCAGTTCTTGCACAATCAACATTATCAGATCAGAAACATCTAAATGCAAGAACCAAACCTACTGGTATTGTGAGCATTTGTTAACCATAAGAGCAACAATTGTAACTCATAAGCTATACAGAAAGACTGAAATGCATAAGCAACCATGTAAAGACACATCAGATTTGAAAATTTAACCCTTCTTCATATCATCATCAAAGATCTTTCTTTCATTATAGACTCAACATTACATAGAAAGTACAGTCCAGACTCTTGGCTCCGGACCTCGGCCACAGAGTCTTGATTTCCCAGCCAGTAGGCCGCGTTCATTACAGACTCTACTCTTCTTGATTTACAAAAAAACCTTGGGAAATGCCCATGGACATGACTCTGATATACACTACTCAACCTAACAACATCAACTAATGACCAAAATGAATGAGCGAACTCATCAATCGACCAAACCAGCGAACCCTTTTACAATTATATTTTTTCCTATGTATAGTTGGGTTATGTCTTCTTGTTTGGATTGCACATCTTCTTGTTATGTTGCAACTATATGTTGTTTAGTTGGTGTTGCATTGGCTTCTGCAACTATTTTTTGTCGTTCTTCCTTCTGGCCTCTGATGGAGGTTGCACGACCAACACTCACGCAATTATTTTCTCAAAAACGAAGGGCCCAACAGGCTCCGACCATAGTCCTTGACTCGTCCTCAAGTCAAGCACTTGGTTCCTTCACATTCTCGAGGAGAATTTGTTGCTTTCCCTTATCCAGCTTTTCCTCTTCTTTGAGCTCTTCTATTTGTGTATTTTCTTCCTTCACTTCTTCAAATGAAGAGCCCAATTCTGGAATGAGCTCTAATTCTTTGTGCTTCACTCCATGAAAGCTTTCAACTTTGTCCTACCATTTTCAGGAAAGGAGTGATGCTTCGGCCAGGAATTGTTGGGTCATGTCTTTGCTGCAACCAATGAGTTCCATTCGGAGTCAGCTGTTGCGTCGACCTGGTGCATATGCATATAGGCGGTTTGAATCACTGGTTGAAACTCACGCAACTCTTTCTTGGCTATGAACTGTGCTTCGTAGAGGGAATTTAGTTCGTTGTCGGCCTGTTGAATTTGGTCAAACTTTTGTTGCTGCTCCATGGGGTCCATTGTGACCGCAAATTCCTCGTTGAGTACCTAGATCTTTGTGTGCACTTCCTCCAAGACTTGATTTCGTCGAGCGATGATACCCATCCAATCACTGACTTCCTTAAATTTTCTGGTGCAGTCTGCAGTCTGTTTGTGTAGTGCCGCTCGGGCATTGTTACCTTGCAGTATTATCCTCTGCATTTGTTCATGTAGCTACTGAGGCTGTTGTTCTGCTTCTTGCTGGACTTGTTGTAACTTTGCTTGTATCTGCTCCGTGCATGTTGCGAGTTGTCGTGCGCAATCTTGTGGATCTCAGGCCAGGCTTCTGTAAGTTTTTCTTGGACCTTTTTCAGTTTGCGTTGGGTTAGGATCCTGTCACGTTTTTCCTCTGTTCTACATGCTTGTTCAACTAACTGCTCTTTTTGGGTGAGCTCGACTGAGCTTTCAACGTCCTGGAGTCTTTTCTCTAGTTGGTCTGTGGAGGCTCTGATTAGCCCAAATAATTGCGATGTTGGCCATTGTACCAGGTTTGTAGCTGAAGGAGTTGCATCAGTCAGTGCTCTCATCTGTAGAGGGAGTCCACTGGCCATTGAGTGGTCCGAACAGGTTTCTACCTCCTCCTCTGTAGATGGTGCTGGTGCGATCCTCAATATTAGATCTTAGGGCAGAAGTGTTAGTACCTTTAAGAGTCTTTTGTCTATCTTTAACGGGTAAGTTTTAAAAATAACTTCTCCTCATGATGAATGTATGGACACAACAAGGTGTGAGTTATCTGATGGGATGGTTTGATCAAGGGAAATCCGAATGGGCGATTTGAGTATTTATTCGTTTGAGTGGAATAGGGACGTGTTCGAATTGAGACCTTTCTACTTGATGGGTGGGTGCCCCGGCACGAAGTTTGATGGCATATTGGCATAATGTGTCTTTATGGCTTGACAAGCGACACTTGGGGTGTCAAACTGGAAATAAAGGTTGTAACTAGACTGGGTGTGTGTGGCCTTTAACTCTAATTAGATTTGGATTGAGGGCGCCTCTGACCATAAGGGTTGTCCCTGTCATCCTTAATGACAGATATTACTAGACTTTCTCATGCTTTAGGTTTTTTATTGCTAAGTCATTAATTTTGTATCAAACAACACTTAAACAAAACAAATAAACTATGTATTGTGGCACAACACTGCGTGCATGGACATTATTAACTAAATATACAAAATTCCAGAAAGAAAACAAAACTCAAATCTAACTATTGTACAAGCTCCGTCGGATTGGAGCGACTCCCATTCTTCTCAGTTTCGAGATAGGTAGGGCTTCAGGCGAGCGCCATTCACCCATCCTCGTCGTAGCATACCATCCAGTTGCGCGAGTCGAACTGCTCCTGATGGTTGGATCTCTGCCACTATGAAGGGTCCCAACCAGTGCATGCGCAGGTTGCCAGGGTGCATCTGGTATCGATTGTCATAGAGTAGCACCATGTATCCTTGTGCAAATACCTTGGTCTTGATGTGTCGATCATGCTAATATTTTTGTCTTTCCTTTTCAACCGACTGATGGAAATCTGCTAGAAATCTAGTTTCGTCGAGTTCTTGCAACTCCGCAAGTCTCTGTTCCACTGATTCTTCATCTGTCATACGTGTGGCTTGTGCAATATACAGACTTAGTGTGATGAACTCTGTGGGCACCACTGCCTCTTTTCTGTAAACCAACTGGAACAATGTATATCTGTGGAGTTTCTTTGTGGGTGTCCTGTAGGCCCATAAGACCGTTGGAACTCTCTCATCCCATTCCTCTTGGTTTGCGAAACAGACCTTTGTTAGTCCCTTTTCCAGGATTTTGTTGAAGGCTTTAACTGTTCCGTTGGCCTGTGGGTGGTATGGACTGCTCTTGTGATGTTGAATAAAAAATTTGGGAGTAATTGTTGTTATAGTGCTGCTAATGAAGTGAGCTCCCTGATTGCTGGTTAGGCTCTTGGGACATCCAAAGCGGGTAATGATATTCTAAAAAATGAACCTAGTAGCCATATCCATCAAACAGTCTTGTACCATTGTTGCTTCAGCCCAATGAGTAAGGTATTCGATTGCGGTAATGATGTACCTTGCCTTTGAATGTTTGGTTGTGGGGTTGATGGGCCCAATGAAGTCAACTACCCATTTCTCAAATGCTTGTAGAGCTCTAACTGGTTGTAGTGGTAATTCATCTCGGCGTGACAGTTTTCCCACCCGTTGACAAATGTCACACGATCTAGCGTATTCTTTTGAATCCTTGAAAAGTGTTGCCCACCAAAGTCTCTCTTGTAGAAATTTTTGTGTCGTTGCCTTTTCTCCTACGTTTCCTCCTGCAATTCCATTATGGCATTCCTAGAGTATATCCTGCCTTTCATGATCTAGGACACAACGCTTGAGGATATTGTCTAGTCCTAGTTTATATAGTTGCCCAGCAATTAGCTGGTAATCTACTGCTCTAATGACCATATGGAATTTCTGAGTTGAGGAATATGTTTCAGGGTAGGCCCCTGTGCTGAGAAAGGTTGCTATGTCCTCTAGGTATTCTGGAATTGCCTCGATCCTGAACAAATGTGCATCTGGGAGCTGATCATCGACTTCTCTGCCACTTTCTCCTGACTCTAGTTTGGATAGATGGTCAGGTTCGACATTGCATTGTCTTGTCTTGATGATGACTTCAAAAGAAAATTCCTAAAATAACAACAACCATCTACAAATTCTTCCTTCCAACATAGGTTTGTTAACTAGGTATTTTAATGCTGAATGATCAGTAAAGAATTTGAAATGAGATCCTAACAAATAATGTCTAAATTTATGTAAAGCGTAGATCATTGCTAAGCCTTCCCATTCAATCGTTGTATAGTTTTTCTCCGCTTGTGATAGCTTCCGAATTGCAAAATATATAGGGTGATCCATAGCTCCATCTCCTGGTTGCATTAAAATAGCTCCTAAGGCAATTCCTGAAGCATCCACATGGACGTGAAATTCTTTCTCCCAATTTGGAAATATCATAATCAGTGTTGTGATGAGTTTTTCCTTAAGTGTTTCAAATTCTTTGTCACACTCGAGAGTCCATTGGAACGTTTCAACCTTTTTCAGGAGGTTTTCCAGAGGTGCAATAATGTTGGCATATCTTCGGATGAACCAGTGATAGTACCCTTTGTGTCCAAGTGTGGAGCATAGATGTTTAGCACTCGTGGGTGGCGCCATATTCACAATGACTGCTACTTTAGCTGGGTCTACTAATACTCCTTCTTGGTAGACTATGTGGCCCAACATATTTCCATGTGGCACACAGAAGATACACTTCTTGAGGTTTAGTGAGATTTGTAACTCTTTGCATCTATCGAACATTAGCCTCAGTAGTGCTACATGTTCCTTGAGCAGGCTATATATTTTCCAATCATCCATATAGACTTCTATGAACTTGAGAATGAACTCTCTAAAGGATCCTATCACGATCCTGGAGAAAACTACAGGGGCATTCTTTAGACCAAATGGCATGACATTGTATGCAAATGATCCCCATTCAGTAATGAAGGTGGTTTTTCTCTTTTCCTCTTCAGCAATCCTAACTTGATGGTATCCTGAGAATTCATCTGTAAATGAATATGCTTCCTTCCCCGCAACCTATTCTAGGACCTCATCGGTAAAGGGTGTTGGGAAAGGGTCATGCACACAGGTAGAGTTGAGGCTCCTATAGTCTACACATACTCTAATGTATTTAGTGTCTTTCTTGATTTGAACGACTATCGGGCTGACCCATTTTACTTCTTCTATTGGAAAAATAAGATCGACTTCTAACATCTTATCAATCTCCTTTTTAACTTTTTATTTTACTCTCGAGTTAAGATGGTATGGCCTATGTCTGACAGGCTTGGTTCCTGGTTTTAGCTCAATATTTATTTCTCCCAAAACTCCTTTGATTCCCTTTAATTATAAAAAAGTCTTAGGGAAAAAATATCCGTATTCTCACAGTAAGGTCTGTATTTCCTAACTGGTTTGCTCATCCTAGTAATATCCCACCAGATCTATCTTGGGTTGCTCTTTGATCCCTATGTTGAGTTTCTACAGTTTTAACGAGTGATTGTAGGAACTATCAGTCCGACTAGGTATGGTGTTTTGGATTTCCCTGTTTCCATCAGTCTCTTTGATCGCTAGGTTTCTCAGTTCTTCTAATTCATATAGGATTTCTAAGGCTTTGATAATCTAATAGAATTATATAGGATTTCCGATCACAGGTAAGTGGAGTTTGGTCTGAAAATCTTGGGTGTTCCTGGGACATACTACAAAGTCTGATCTCTTGTCATTATTGGTTGTGAAAAGAAGTTCTTTAATCTTTTGTAGGACTGGTTCAAGCTCAGGGTACTTACTTGTGAACGAGAAGACTTTGCAAATTTGAGCTTCCAGTGTTCGCCAATCGTTGGTCTGTCTTCTGGTTTCCTCATGTATAAACCAAGCTTTCGGAATTGGGCCTAGGGAATAGGGAAATACCTGAACCCAGAAGAGAGAGGGTATCTCTGCAAACTGCCATTGTGTCACACACTATTCGATGTGTATTCTCGAGTCTGATTCTCTAATGAATAGTTGCACGATGTGGGGTTCTGTCTGTATCTCTGATTCCAGCTGTTCCTTATTCCAGAACCTGTATTTGAGAGTTTGCTTCACCTCGTCCCAAGTTTTAAGTGTATTTTTTTGCGTAGCCCACCATCTTGCAGGGTTGTTATAGAAAGCGATATCTAGTATGGAGATTCGTTGATCCTCTCTCACATTCTCTTCCATGCTCTGTAAGAATTTTCCTAGGTCTGAGGTGTCATCATATACTGGGTGTTTTATGACTTCAGTCCCAACCCATCTAGTCATTCTGACAGTTGCACATCTTCTTAAGAATCGTTCATGCGAACTTGGTTTCCAACTATCAAAAGCCAGTTCCGAGTCTTCGTCTGCTGATTGTATGCTTCTCTAGCTTACTGATCCATCCACAGTAGGGTTTATGTAATCGTTTCTTGTCCCGAATGTTATGGTGTACAACTGGTCTAGGTCTTCTCCTTCCATATTATTGCTTGTTGGTTTTGTGTACCTGGGTCCTACATATGGATCCAAAGGTTGAACTACCTTGATTCTTGTAGCCTCAAAAGTCACGGTGTCTTTCTTTAAGTCAATTATTGCATAATTTTCGTAGGCCCAATCGATGCCAAGTAGCACAGGATAGGGGTCCTTGTCTCCCATGATCTCAATGACTTCAAAGTCAGCAACGGTTTTTACTCCTGCTACATCGATTTCCATGTTCTCTAGTCTTCCTATGGGAAAGATGCAATATTTTTTTGCCATTCTTAGTTGAATTGGGGAGTATGTCAGTCTTGGTTTTCCTAGGGCTTTCCAAGTTTTCTTGGGTAGAATGTTCACATCTGACCCTAGGTCTAGCATGACATCCTTAATTTCGAAGTCATCTAACTGGGATACCAGTCAGAATTCTTTTCCATTTCTTACTTTTCTTCATTGCACCCTCTGAGTACTCTTCTCAGGGAGGTTAGCCCTAATCCTTGCTTCTGAGGCTTCTTCATTCCCTAAGAATAGGTACAATGGATTGTACAACTTCTCTGTCAGTTGATCATTCCCTAGAATGTCAGAGAATAACTGAAACCAGAGGTCAACTATATTTTGATGCTGCTCGGGTTGTCTTGGTATGCCTATAGGGTTTCTAGGTGTAGGGGGTGACACAAGTACTTGTGCTATATTAGGGGGGTTATCTTGCGTCTTATAACTAGGAATACTCTGGAAGACTTCTATGGCATCCTTAAAGAGCAATTTTTGTTTTAGGGGGTCGTACCTTTCTCCCTTAGGTGCTGCCTTCTGAATCTGAGGTAGAGCATCAACATCATCTCCTATCCTCATGCCTCCTTGAGTGATGATGTTAAGATTCAATAATTGTCCTTTAAAAATCCTCTTGATCTTTGAACTAATAAGGTTAGTTCCTCTTTGTCATACCATGTCTTCCCATTTTGCAATTAGTTCTGGACAGTCTTCAATTGCGTGTCTGTTGGTTCTGCAATGAGAACACCATGACTGCCTTGGGTGAGGACAGTCTCTAGCCAAGTGACCCTATTCATCATAGTTATAACATCTACTCGTTCCTCTTCCACCAGTTCTTCCTCCTCTGAAATCTTCGCTAGCTCCACCTCCTCGACCTCGTCCTGGTCCCTGTGGGTTTTCATTTACCCTAAATGTTGTTCGGTCTAGCTTGTCTGCTAGTGCATCCAACGCCCTACATTGGTTGGTAGTATGTGTGGTAGATGCATAGAAGTCACAATGGACTGTTTTTGGTGCCGTTGAATATTTCTTCATGATGGGGCATTGTCTTGGTCCATGATCGTGGTTTCGGCAGATCTCACAATACTCTATCGTCGGTGCTACTTGACCTCCTGGGAACGCGTGGTATGGGGTGAGATGGTGAAATGGTGGGTTCGTCGATACTTGCGCAACTCCTCCTGTGGGTCCTAGTGGAGTTTCCATCAGATTCTAGGGAGGTCCCAACCCTCTCCCTCGTAGGCATTCGTTCACCAAATGATCTTCCATATAGCATCCAGTGCACCAAACTTGTGGTCGTCCTGGTCTGGGTATTGTCAGTTCTTGAATCTTTTATGTAAGGGATGATATATGTCCTTGTAGTTGTGCTAGATTCGCATCTACTGGGGATCCGGATCGGGTTACTCTCAAGATTCCAGGGTATCCTGCCATGGCTTCAATATTCATCGATTGTTCTGAGGCATCTGTCAACGTGGTTGTCCGCTGTTGTGTTAGCGGAATCTGAGTCAGAGATAGTAGCCTCTGAATGTACCATTCCATTTGATGTTCTTTGTGTATTGGGTGTGCCAACCTCCCTATGGCATCTTTGAACTTCTTGCTATATTCCCAGGCTGATTCACCTTCTCTCTGTTAGATTTCGCGCAGCTCAAACAGAGCCTGTTGTTCTGACTGAGGCAGTTTGAACTCTGCTATAAACCTCGTCTGTACCTGGCCAAGGGTGAACGCTTGATCTTGCATCCCTAGCACTCCTAGTTCAATGATCTTCATGTACCATTTGAGAGTGTGAACTCTCAAGGTAGTCTGGAATTCGACCAACTTGTTCGCATCTGGTGTCCCTATGGATATCCAGATGGCTTCGCATAAGAACCAGTGTTGTTCAACGTCTTCATATCCCTTACCCAAAAATTCTGGGTAGCGGGAAATCGATCCTCCTGCATGGTTGGCCATTGTTGATCATGTTGTCCATATCAATGTGAAACCTAACGGTCCTGCTTGTGATCTACTAGGGGATCCCAATATCCTCCTTGTACTCACACTTCCTGGTTGTGACTGGTTAACTAATTGTACTGGAACAAAACTTGTATGAGAAGGTAGTATAGAACTTACTGCTTTTATTGAGAGCACTTGGGGTATGGGCGATTCGGGGCTGGTGCCACTGGCTTAGTGGTGGATTTCTTTGATCTGGGGGGTCTCGTTAGCTTCTACTGGGACGATCTCTTCATCCGGATTCGCAATCTCTCCTGTTATCGGGGTTGAATCTTCTCTTTCTCCTTCAAGATTCATGTCGGTTTCCTCCTCTCTTATATCTGCAATTCCTCCTTCTCGTCCCACCTCTTGGGGACTTATTTCTCTCCTTTCTTCTCTCTCGTTTCACCTTTGACTGGCCAGTCATTCATGTCTTCTCATCCTCTGCATTTCTTCCATCTGTATTTCTTTTATTTCTCCCGATCCTCCTTCTTTCCTCAAATTTTTAGACTGTCTTGCGGCTTTCTTGATTTTTCCGCGCCACCACTTCTCATCTATGAAATCTCTCTTCAAGGATCGCTCATCTCTTGAATCCATTTCTTGTTGTTTTCCCCCCATTTTTCAAAGAATCCTTCCCCTCTCTTTATTCCATGACGCTCACCCTGTCTCACCCTACCCCAAGTGAGGGTGTTTATGCTGCCATCTCGGTCGGGGACATAATCAACATCCCTTCCTCCACCAATAAATCTTTGATCCATAGGGGGATCTCTCTTACAAGTCTTACCCTTGCGCCTTTCTTGAAATTTTCCTCTGCTCGTGAGAAAGACTGGTGGTTCTCAGCTACAAATTCGATTATGTATCCTTCTATCGTGGTAGTAACCCATAAATCTACGACCCTCGTGACTGGACAATCCAGCCTCTGGAGTGCTTCTAACTTATCGGTATCCCAGGTGTATATATTCTTGACCCGTCCGTGGAAATCTAGAGCTTCTTTTAGTCTCTTGAAATCTTTCTGAGTAAAAGATCGCTTCCCGAGTGACTCCCACCGATTTTCTTATTATTTTCGCTTCTTTCCGTATGAAGGCATTATAGTTTCTTTCCCACCATTGATCAATACCAGATCTATGGATCGGAGGTAGAATTCTTCCTACAAGTTCCCTTTTAACATGGGTCCCAACAACAATACCATTTTTTTGGCGTGAGTTTGTTCAGACCAGTGTCCTTCTTAGGTTACCAACAAAAGGCACCATGTAGTCTAGAGCGTTGGCATTTTAATCCCCTCCAAAGAGAAGAAGTATCACTCGAAGCACTTCTAAGACAAAGAGATAGGGAAGGGTAGGGACAAGACTACAAAAGATCCATGGAATTTTCAAAACTTACTTCAGTTCTTGCACAATCAACATTATCAGATCAAAAACATCTAAATAAAAGAACCAAACCTACTGGTATTGCGAGCATCAGTTAACCATAAGAGAAACAATTGTAACTCATAAGCTATACAAAAATACTGAAATGCATAAGCAACCATGTAAAGACACATCAGATTTGAAAATTTAACCCTTATTCATATCATTATCAAAGATCTTTCTTACATTATAGACTCATCATTACATAGAAATTACAGTCCAGACTCTTAGCTCCAGACCTCGATCACAGAGTCCTGATTTCCTAGCCAATAGGTCGCGTTCATTACAGACTCTACTCTTCTTGATTTACAACAAAACCTTGGACAATGGCCACGGACATGACTCTGATAGACACTACTCAACCTAACAACATGAATTAATGACCAAAATGAATGAGTGAACTCATCAACCGATCGATCCAACCAACCCTTTTACAATTATATTATGTCCTATGTATAACTGGGTTATGTTTTCTTGTTTGGCTTGCAAATCTTATTGTTCTGTTGCAACTGTATGTTTTTTAGCTAAGGTTGTGCTGGCTTCCGCAACTGTTTTCTGTTGTTCTTCCTTCCAGCCTTTGATTGAGGTTGCACGACCAACACTTGCGGAATTCTTTTCTAAAAAATGAAGGGCCCAATAGAAGCTACAACC
>JASDQU011028639.1:8789-20442 GCA_032191745.1 Picea mariana | reverse complement strand
AACTAGTGGGGATCTTGTTCTATCACACACACTCCAGACCAGACCTCTCCTATGCAGTTGGCGTAGTTTCTAGGTTCATGCAGGAGCCACATGAACTACATTGAAAGGATGCAAAGCGTATCCTTCAATACGTACAGGGCACCATCACCTTTGGGATTCATTATGCAGCAGAATCTACATTAAATCTCATTGAGTTCACTAATTCTGAATGGGCTGGCAATAACACTGATTGCAAGTCCACATCTGGTTACTCACTCAGTCTTGGTTCTGGGCCTATCTGTTGGTCGAGCAAGAAGCAAGATGCTATTGCTATTTCTTCAACCAAGGTAGACTACAGAGGGGTAGTTAACATAACCATTCAGGCTATGTGGCTACAACATTTTCTCACTGAGTTGGGAATTCAGTTTCATCAGTTGATCATCATCTGGTATGACAACCAGAGCACTCTGAAGTTCTGCAGAGATCCAGTTCAGAGGCAACGGATGAAGCACATAAAGAGCCACATGCACTACATACGGGACTTAGTACACGAGGGGATCATCGACCTACATTTCTTTCCTTTAGCAGAACAGACGATAGGCATCTTCACCAAGACCTTCACTAAGCATAAGTTCCATTCTTTGCGCAATCATCTTGGAGTGAAGGACACAGTTTCCTAGCAGCTGTAGTTCTTATTTTTCACATACATTGTACATCGAGGGGGGATTTTTCCCATGAGGTTTTCCCTCTCTCCTCACTTTATTTCAGTGTATCTTTTGTATTTGGGTACCTAACATGGCCTCGTTGCCGGGACCCATTCTTTATTTTCACCATAGTGATGTTCAGAGGGGGTGTTGGAGTTACTTCACACACCCCTAGGATTTATTTTTCCTAAGGTTTTCCCTATGTTTATTAGTATTTATCCAGTGTCCTAAATTTTAGGGAGAATATTCCTCTAAGAGAATATTCCTCTAAGAGAATATTCTCTTCATTTTTCACTTCAGTTTGACTAGTTGAGTGGAGTCTAGATGTTGCATTGGTTTTGTCACCATGCAACATTTGGATCGTCACCAACTAATGCGCATTAGCCTTGGTATCATCACCAAAATAGAGCAATATCCATGATTCCATGATCTCCTCCTCACTTCACTTTGTTTCAATCAGTTAACTGAAGACTGGTAGACTAGTTAACTCATCTAGGTGGCAGTTCACTCCCGTAACTGCCTAAGAGACTAGACTAGGTGGCAATTCACTCCCGTAACTACTAGTGTGTGTCCAGATCACTCTAGAACACCACTATGGTGCATTGGCTTCACCTCCAGTGCGCATTTGTTGAGTTATACAAAGTATATCATGTGTAAATTATTCATTATTCATTACGGTTAATGTGAATTCTTCCATTCTCTCTCTCTTGCTTCTTCTTTCTCAATTTCTCTCTGCAAATATTTGTGGTATTTTCTAGCTATATATATTATGTGCAGGTTCAACACATTTACAGTACATTCTTCATAAAAGAAAAGAAAACAAGGCAAACAATGATTTGTCCCTAAAGAACGTTTTTTTTGTCGTTGTGTGCTTCTTTCCTAAGGATGGGATGCTCTATGGAGTGAAATGATGAGAGATCTAGAGGGAGGAAATCTAAATCTAGAGGAAGATATGCCAGCAAAGGTAGGAAGTGACAAGATTTGATATGTTGGAGGTGCCATCAAAGATGACACAAAAAGAGTCAATGCAAGCCTAACTCTTTGAAGGAGAAATAAGCAAATAAGGAGGATTTAGTTGTAGGGATTTATAGTTGTGAGGGTAGCATGTATCTCTCTTATGCATGTAGCTTTCCCCCATGGTTGAATGATGTTTGAGATGTGCTTGTGTTTGTGCAATAGGGAAAGCTAGCACATGTTAGCTTTCCCCCACAATAGAATGATATTTTTCGAGATGCGCTTGTGCTTGTGCAAGAGGGAAAGATAACACACACTCACTTTCCCCCATGATGGAATGATGTTGTTCGAGATGTACTCGTGCTTGTGCAAGGCGAAAATCTAACACGTGTTAGCTTTCCACCATAGTGGAAAATATTGTTCGAGAAACACTTGTGCTTGTGCAAGATGGTAAGCTAGCACACACTAGTTTTTCTCCATGTTGGAATGATATTGTTTGAGACGTGCTTGTGCAAGACGGAAAACTAGCTCATGCTAGCTTTCTCCCGCAATGGAATGATGTTGTTCGAGATGCACGTGTTTTTGTGTAAGACGAAAAGATACCATGCGCTAGCTTCCCCCCACAGTGGAATAATGTTTTTTGAGATGCGTTTGTGCTTGTACAATAGGAAAATCTAGTGCGTGCTAACTTTCCCCCACAATAGAATGATGTTGTTTGTTCTCCTGCAAGAGGGAAATCTAGTGGACACTAGTTTTCCCCCCTGGTGGATTGATGTTGTTCAAGAGGCACTTGTGCAAGAGGGAAAGATAACACATGCTAGCTTTCTACTAGGTGGAATGATATTTTTCGAGATGCACTTTCACTTGTGCAAGAGGGAAAGCTAGCACACATTAACTTTCCTCCATGGTGGAATGATTTTGTTCGATATATACTTGTGCTTGTGTAAGATGGAAAGCTAGCACACGGTGGAATGATGTTGTTTGAGAAATGATTTTTCTTGTGCAAGACGGAAAGCTAGCTTTCATCCATGATGGAATGATGTTCGAGATTTGTTTTTGCTTGTGTAAGAGGGAAAGCTAGCACGTGCCAACTTTCCCCCATGGTGGCATGATGTCGCTCGAGATGTGCTTGTGCTTGTGCAAGAGGGAAAGATAGCATGTATTATTTTTCCCCCACGGTGGAATGATGTTGTCCAAGATGTTCTTGTGCTTTTGTAAGAGGAAAAACTAGCACACACTAGCTTTCCCATACGGTGGAATAATGTTGTTCAAGATGCATTTGTTCTTGTGCAAGAGGGAAATCTAGCACGATGGAATGACGTTGTTCACAATGTGCTTGTGTTTGTACAAGAGAGAGATAGCACACACTATATTTCCCCCACAGTGGAATGATATTCGAGATGAACTTGTGCTTGTGCAAGAGGGAAAGCTAGCATGCACTAGGTTTCCCCCACAGTGGAATTATATTTTTCGAGATGAACTTGTGCTTGTGCAAGAGAGAAAGGTAGCAGGCGCTAACTTTCCTCCACAGTGGAATGATGTTCGAGATGTACATGTGCTTGTGCAAGATGGAAAGCTAGCACACACAAGCTTTCCCATAGAGTGGAATGGTGTTGTTTGACAAACACTTGTGTTTGTGCAAGACAAAAAGATAGTGCACACTAGCTTTCCGCCACAGTGGAATGATATTGTTCGAGATGAACTTGTGCTTGTGAAGGAGGGAAAGATAGAATGCATGGTGGAATGATGTTATTCGATATGCACTTTTGCGTGTGGAAGAGAGAAATCTAGTATGCGCTATATTTTCCCAATGGTGGAATGATGTTGTTCGAGATGTGCTTGTGTTTGTGCAAGAGGTAATACTAGTACGCGCTAGCTTTCCCCCATGATGGAATGATATTGTTCGAGATGTGCTTGTGCAAGACAGAAAGATAGCACGTGCTAGCTTTCCTCTACAGTGGAATGATATTGTTCGAGATGTGCTTGTGCATGTGCAAAAAAACATTAGCATGCACTAGCTTTCCCCCATAGTGGAATGATGTTCGAGATGCGTTTGTGCTTATGCAAAATGGAAAAGCTATGCGCTAGATTTCCCCCACAGTGGAATTATGCTGTTCAAGATGCGTTTTCACTTTTGTAAGAGGGAAAGCTAGCACACACTAGCTTTCTCCACAACAGAAAGATGTTCGAGATGCGCTTGAGCTTCTACAAGAAGGAAATCTAGTATGCGTTATCTTTCTCCCACGAGGGAATGATGTAGTTCGAGATGCTCTTGTACAAGAGGGAAAGTTAACACGTGCTATCTTTCTCCCATGTTGGAATGATGTTGTTCAAATTGTGCTAGTGATTTTGCAAGAGGGAAAACTAGTATGCGCTAGCTTTCCCCCACAGTGTAATAATTTTGTTCGAGATGTGCTTGTACTTGTGCAAGAGGAAAATCTAGCATGTTGCAACGATGTTGTTCGAGATATTATTGTGCAAGAGGGAAAGCTAGAACATGTTGGCTTTCCCCCATGGTGGAATGATGTTTGAGATGTACTTGTGCTTGTGCAAGACAAAAGGCTAGCATGGGCTATCTTTCCCCCACGGTGGAATGATGTTGTTCAATAAGCACTTGTGTTTGTGCAAGATGAAAATATAACACACATTAGTTTTTTCCCATGGTGGAATGATGTTGTTTGAGATTAACTTGTGCTTGTGAAGGAAGAAAATCTAGCACGCACTAACTTTCCCCCACGATAGAATGATGTTATTCGATATGCACTTGTGCTTGTGCAAGAGTGAAAGATAACATACTGAAATGATGTTGTTTGAGATGTGGTTTTGCTTGTGCAAGAGGGAAAGCTAGCACATGCTAGCTTTCCTCCATGGTGGAATGATGTTTGATATGTACTTGTTCTTGTGAAAGATGGAAAACTAGTGCACTAGCTTTCCTCCACGTTGCAATGATGTTGTTTGAGAAGCGCTTGTGCTTGTGCTTGTGCAAGAAACAAAGTTAGAACAACTTTCTCCCACGGTGTAATGATATTATTCGATATGAACTTGTGCTTGTGAAGGAGGGAGTGCTAGCATGCGCTATCTTTCCCCCGTGGTGGAATGATGTTATTTGATATGCGCTTCTATTTGTGCAAAAGGGGAAGCTAGCATAATGGAATTATGTTGTTCAAGATGTGCTTGTGCTTGTGCAAGAGGGAAATATAGCACGTACTAGGTTTCTCTCACGGTGGAATGATGTTGTGCAAGAAGTACTTGTGCTAGTGCAGGATGGAATCCTAGCATGCGCTAGCTTTTACCCATAGTGGAATGATGTTGTTTGAGAAGCTCTTGTGCTTGTGCAAGATGGAAATCTAGCATGTGCTAGCTTTCACCCACGATGGAATGATGTTGTTCAAGATGAACTTGTTCTTGTGAAGAAGGGAAAGATAGTACGCATTAGTTTTCCCCCACGGTGGAATGATGTTATTCGGTATGTGCTTGTGCTTATGCAAGAGGGAAAAATAACATACTAGAATGATGTTTGTGATGTGCTTGTGCCTATGCAAGAGGGAAAACTAGCATGTGCTAGCTTTCCCCCATGGAGGAATGATGTTGTTTGAGATGCACTTGTGTTTATGCACTTGTGCTTGTGCATGTGTAAGAGGGAAATCTAGGATGTGCTTGCTTTCCACAACTATGGAATAATGTTGTTTGAGATGTGTTTGTGCCTGTGTAAGAGGGAAAGTTAACACACACTAGCTTTCCACCATAGTGGAATGATGTTGTTCGAGATGTGTTTTTTCTTGAGCAAGAGGAAAATTTAGCACACGTTATCTTTCCCCCTTGGTGGAATGATGTTGTTCAAGATGCGTTTGTGCTTGTGTACGACGGAAATATATAATGTACTGGATTTCCTCTTTAGTGGAATGATGTTGCTTGAGATGTGCTTGTGATTGCACAATAGGAAAATGTAACACTTGCTAGATTTCCCCCACATTGGAATGATGTTGTTCAAGCTAAGCTTTTGATTGTGAAAAAGGAAAAGATGGCACACACTAGGTTTCCCCCATGGTGGAATGATGTTGTTTGAGATGTACTTATGCTTGTATAAGACAAAAAGATAACATACTGGAATAATGTTGTTCAAGATGTGCTTGTGCTTGTGAAAGAGGGAAATCTAGCATGCGTTAGGTTTCCCTCACGGTGGAATGATGATGTTCAAGAAGTATTGGTGTTTGTGCAAGATGAAATCCTAGCATGCGCTAGATTTTCCCCATAGTGGAATGATGTTGTTTGAGAAACGCTTGTTCTTGTGCAATGCTGGAATCTAGCACACGCTAGCTTTCTCCCATGAAGGAATGATGTTGTTCAAGATGAACTTGTGCTTGTGAAGAAGGGAAAGCTAGTACGCATTAGTTTTCCCCTACGGTGGAATGATGTTATTTGATATGTGCTTGTTCTTATGCAAGAGAAAAAGCTAACATACTAGAATGATGTTTGCGATGTGCTTGTGCCCGTGCAAGAGGTAAAACTAGCACGTGTTAGCTTTCCCCCATGGAAGAATGATGTTGTTCGAGATGTGCTTGTGTTTATGCACTTGTGCTTGTGCATGTGTAAGAGGGAAAGATAATATGTGCTTGCTTTCCAAAACGATGGAATAATGTTGTTCGAGATGTGTTTGTGCTTGTGTAAGAGGGAAAGTTAACACACTCTAGCTTTCCACCATGGTGGAATGATGTTGTTCGAGATGAGTTTGTGCTTGTGCAAGAGGAAAAGCTAGCACGCGTTAGCTTTCCCCCTTGGTGGAATGATGTTGTTCAAGATGCGTTTGTGCTTGTGTATGAGGGAAATATATAATGTACTAGATTTCCTCTTCGGTGGAATGATGTTGTTCAAGATGTGCTTGTGATTGCACAAGAGGAAAAGGTAACACTTGCTATATTTCCCCACAGTGGAATGATGTTGTTCAAGATAAGCTTGTGATTGTGCAAAAGGAAAATTTGGAACACGCTAGGTTTCCCCCACGGTGGAATGATGTTGTTCGAGATGTACTTATGCTTGTGCAAGACGGAAAGCTAGCATGCGCTAGCTTTCCCCCACATTGGAATGATGCTGTTCGAGAATCTCTTGTGCTTATGCAAGATGGAAATATAACACATGTTAACTTTCCCCCCTGACGGACTGATGTTGTTTGAGATGAACTTGTGCTTGTGAAGGAGGGAAAACTAACATGTGCTAACTTCCCCCCACAACGGAATGATATTTTTTGAGATGCACTTGTTCTTGTGCAAGAGGGAAAGCTAGTACATGCTAGATTTCCCTCACGGTGGAATAATGTTGTTCGATATGTACTTGTGTTTTTGAAATATGGAAAGCTAGCATGCGCTAGCTTTCCTCCACGATGGAAAGATGTTGTTTGAGAAGCGCTTGTGCTTGTGCAAGACAAAAATCTAGCATGTGCTAGATTCCCCCCATGCTGGAATGATGTTCAAGATGCATTTGTGCTTGTACAACAAGGAAAGTGGTGGAATGATGTTGTTCGAGATGTGTTTGTTCTTGTGAAAGAGGGAAAACTAGCATGCACTAGATTTCCCCCACGGTGGAATGATGTTGTTCGAGATGCACTTGTGATTTTGCAAGAGGGAAAGCTAGCACATGCTAGCTTTCCCCCACAGTGGAATAATGTTGTTTGAGATGCACTTGCACTTGTGAAAGAGGGAAATTTGAGACAATGGAATGATGTTTGTTTGAAATTTTCTTGTGATTGTGCAAGACGAAAAAGTAGCACGCGTTAGCTTTTCTCCACGGTGGAATGATGTTTGAGATGCGCTTGTGATTTTTCAATAGGGAAAGCTAGCATGTGTTAGCTACCCCCCATAGTGGAATGATATTTTTCAAGATGCACTTGTTCTTGTACAAGAGGGAAAGCTAGCATGCACTAGCTTTCCCCGAAGATGGAATGATTTTGTTGGAGAAGTACTTGTGCTTGTAAAAGACGTAAAACTACGGTGGAAAATATTGTTCAAGAAACACTTGTGCTTGTGTAAGATGGAAAAATAGCATGCACTAGCTTTCCCCATGGTGGAATGATTTTGTTCAAGGTGAACTTGTTCTTTTGAAGGAGGGAAAGCTAGCATGTGCTAGCTTTCCTTAATGTGAAATGATGTTATTCGATATGCACTTGTGCTTGTGTAAGATTGAAAACTATCATGCACTAGCTTTCCCCAATGGTGGAATGATGTTATTTGAGATGTGCTCGTGCTTTTGCAAGAGGGAAATATAGCACATGATATCTTTCCCCCACAATGGAATGATGTTGTGTTGAGGGGTCCTAAATCCATTTAACTCAACAACAGGAACCAAACCCGCCACAGAGGCCCAATTAGACTCTGCAACGTTTGATGGTGGAATGGTTCTCCAGATATTTCGATCTGGCCAATTTTATCGATGGGATTTACGTAGTGATTGACATGATGTCTTCCTATGAAAGTTCCTCCTTCAGTTTAAACATTCTCTTTTTGTATTTTCTTTTATTAGATGGGTCTGATCAAAAGATGTGTGCTGGTATAAACCGGCTAGTAAAGGGGAGTCTTAACTATTGRAGAAGGATGRGCTTGGGATAACCCTTGTGCTCAAGCATGCAGACAAAGATGTTCACACCTGTGACAAGCCTAGTACTAATACATTAAATTGTCGGTATTTCAATTATTGAYTGAGATACAATTATCGTAAGAAAACACACATGCAATAAGATGATGGTAAGAAAAATATTTTCCTTAGCTCTAGCATTAMTCACACATTAACACAATGATTTTATTTCACCATTAGAGACAAGAACTACAAAAAATATTGAAACAACTAAATTATCAATAGATTTAGAAACTCTTACTCGTTACATCATCCATTAATGAAATAAAGTTGGAAGTAATTCCTCAATCCAGACACACAACGCCTTTAATGAAAAACAAAAATTTGTCTCCGGTCCTAAACATGACTTCTCAATTAAGGTAGTTCAGAAATAGTTCTTTACAATTCCAAAAATGAGGGTCTTTCCAAAGACCATCAACCTTTGCTAAAAGGTTAATCCTCTTATTTATAACGAATGATGAACTAAAAATAGCTATTAAAAGTGGAATATAAGTAAAACAAAATATATCCACATGGTGCTTTCATCTCTCTGTCTTCTAAGAATCATCAAATAGTTTTACTGAAGTGGATGACACTTCTCATACTCCGACCATTTGACGAATATTTCCTCACATGTGTTGGCATACAGAAACCTATGTTGGTCCATTGGGGCTGAAATAATTTCTTTCACTTCTACTGCCCGTTCTCTGTACTTAACTATTTTAACACTTAACCGCTGCAAAAATGCTCAAGCCTTAATCAGATGCTCCATGAACTTCTGTACTTGACCTGGCGCCATGMTCGCCACCTTTTCTATCTCTGTTGTCCATGGTGAGTCTTGTTCTGCATGTTTCTTGACTAGGTCATGTACGTCGACAAAGTCTTCKGGTGAGCCGAACTCTGGGAGGTCGATGCCTTTGATCTCCCAATTAATCTTTTCCCAKCTCTTTTCGCACTCGGTCCACTTCTCCTGAATCTCCCGCTGAGGTTCCTGGGCCATTTTTACCCAGTATTTGACTGCTTTCCTGATTCAGTCTATGTTGTTGTCCCTAAGCACATGAATGTCGTGCTCTTCGACGTCTCGACCCTTTTAAACTGCGCTGATGTAATCGATCCTTTCTACTGCTCGGTGAGCCTTCTCATACCACCTTTCCATGTCCTTGCAGGTCGTTAGGTCCATAAGGGTGTCTTCTTGGAAATTAGTTATACCTGTAGTGAAAAGGTGTCGTTCATTCATGAATTTGGCATAGGCATCTTGGAAATCACTTCTCAAAAACACCGTGGCCTATGTGGAGTCCTGATAGTATTTTTCCAAATGGCATAGATGCTCCAATTCCTTAAGTGCAATGACCAATTCCTTTTCATCTCTTCTTTCTCTATCCAATGTGGAATCCGTGATAGTCATCCCTGCGTCGATAAGCTCAGAAGTCTTGGCGTGTTCTGTACTGAGAAACTTATCCTCTGTAGTGATGAGAATCGAGCTATCCAGCGTAAGCCTCCTCTTCTTAGTGGTTCTCTTCATCATGGATTTTATTTTCCTGTCATAGGCGATCGCTTGTATGTCGGCGACCTCATCAACAGGTTCGAGGATTTGTTGTTCTCCCTGGGTTCTCGACCGTGTGTATATGTTATAGGATGGGTTCCTGAGCTTATTTCATATGTCATGATGGTTCGAACTCCGTGTGTTTCTCATTGGCTGGTGAGGTATCGACCAAAACTAAAGAACCAGGGGCAGGCTCGATAATTACATGGTAATCGGCTATAGAAGTGCCAATTTATGGCTCTGGAATTTGCTCTTTCTGGCCACCCATTCCTAGCTCATCCCTCGATTTGTTTAGTGGGGTTCCAGATAAGTCGAGTAGATCAGTTTCTAAGACACTTTCGACCTCATGGTTTCTCTGTGGAAGGTTTTGAATTGAAGCATTGGGACCTAGGATAGATGCTCTCTTAGGTTCCTTTTCCTCTGTAATTTGCACTGGAGTCACCAGGGACACCTTCGAACTCTCCTCATCACCACAGATGGTTATTAAGTCAAAAAAAAGGTTTGTTACACTTGTCCTACCTGGTTTCCTTTTTATCTTAGGCTAGGATGAAATACCCCCTGGTGATCTGATCTGTGGTGGTGGAGCTTCCGAGTTTTCTGGCTCGGTGATTTCTTCAAGTTGTGTTGTCTCTAAGCCACTTGGATCTCCTCTACTTTCGATTGGGTCGTCAGTGGGAATCCTCAACATCTCTACAATATCAAGGTCATTCTCCAATTGATCAATGATTCTCTGTGCCTCTTCTAGCAAGAGCAATCCTCTTCTTTGTGCCTCTTTAGTCTCTATCGATCTGATTTCTTCCCTAGTTCCGAGGGCCTCTTGAGACGAATGCTCTATTTTCTATACCTATTTGTCCATTCTCATAGCCTTTAACCTGGTCACGTTCCACCATCCTCTGTACTACCTCCTCCCATTCATGAGGGAATTCTATGAAAATTTCATCCTCAGAATTTGTCATGCGCGTTTGGCGAACATGAGGATACCTGTGAAGCGTGTTGGGGGACCAAGCCTTTAGGGTTGTGATTGCGGAATCGACTTGCCGAGAATCTGAAATCAAGTTGGCTCAACCCTTCTTGTTTGGATTGAGCAGTGTCCTTTACCAAATAAAACCCCACATGGAAGCCATAGGGTATGAAATCCCGCTTCTTGTCCTTGACTAGCGTGGCATTATAGCCCTGCATGACAGTCTGATAGCATATTTCTCCCACAATGAGTCAGTTTGGGACGTGAGAAGGTAGTAGATCCGGTGCTCTGGTGGCCCCAAACACCCTGATATAGGTTGAGAGTTCATCTAAATAACCAATGGCCTACCTTCGCTACCATTTTATTGGCTGTTGCGGATAGTCTTGGGAATTCCTTTTTAAATACAATAAAATGAATACGGCTGATGAATTCATCACAAATGAGTGCGTAGGATTTATGTTCCTGTTCTCCCATAATATGTTGAAGTAAACATGAACCAGGAGCTTCGCAACATGCCAGCTTAAATTCATGTCAATGAAGACATTTCTCTCACAGATCACATTGAGAAGGTATGAGGTCATGTGGAAAGCAGGTGCCTCCCCTTCTTTCGGTGTCTGAGCATGTTGTAAACATATGCTCAATTGTTTGGAAATCATTTCTCCCCAGTTGAAGCTACTTCCGGAGATCGCCACTGTGTAGTCCAAGGGAATCCATGCTTCCAAAAACTTGGAGCAATCCTTATCTTCATACAGTCGGCAGATGAGAGCCATCATGTAGATGTATGGCTCCCTCAGGTTAACTATCCCATACCAACCATTGCTCCGGTTTGTAAACTTTTTGTCCTCCTTCCACCATGAGGCCATCAACCGGCTGGTGTCGTGGAATTCACAAAATTTCACCACGAAGTCT
>JASDQU011028638.1:0-23311 GCA_032191745.1 Picea mariana | reverse complement strand
TCCTCCCCACAAACGATTACTTTTTCTTATGCCCGTTATACATCCCTTGATGAGACATGCAATGCTACTCATCTGATTCTCATTCCTCCCTGACCCCGACTGTGTCTCTTTACATTGTTGAACATAGTTGGAGGGACAGATGGCAACATACAAAAAATGACTAGGATAGTATGCCGAATTATTAAGGAGGCCAGATGATAGTTGTGTCCAACCTAAAGGACTAAAGGAAAGAGGCATTTTTTCCCAGCAGATGAAGAGATAGAGGAGAACTCCAAAAAATTTCATCATATTTTACATACTGTTGTCTTATTCAAATATATGCTATTTTTATTGTAAGAAGTCCAACCATTTTGAGTTNATCTATGAAGGGTTGCTTCTTGCCGGATGTTATAGAGAAAACTCTCCTTTTTTATTATTAATACAAGTGCAGACAAAGATTCCAACTTTTGTTCAGTTTGAGTTATGTGTTTCTTCTGTATTTCCATATCTCCATATTTCCTTATGTAATTCCTTGATAAGTGATTAATTGAAATTTAGTATCACAACTACTGTAATCACATTATATCAGTAATTCATTAAGTAAGGAGTTTTTTCCTCTATGTTTACTATAAGTAAAACAGGACCTGCAAGCTATCTGAATTACTGCATCTCATATCTTGTTCAAGGGTGCACTCTTTAATTTCTTCTACTGTAAACAAGGTGAGACTCATCTGCCATTGATGCCTAGATTTGTTTAATGGTTTTGTAAGTTTCCCCCACACCATTCGATATTATAATTGTGACTCAGACAATGAAATATGACCTCTGTACTGTCCTATTATTAATTTCATTTAAGGATCATTTCTTATATAACTAAAGGTAGAAAAAACTCTCTTTTAAAACATTCTTTTAAACATTCCTGATGCCTAAAATTATTCTTTGTGCCTTAAGTTTAATCTAAGGAACAACATCTTTTTAGCGTTGTTGCTAGGGACGAAGAAACAAATTATTTTCCCTAGGAAAATGACAAGGTAAGTTTCTATCTTTGATGGTGAACAAAGATTGCATACAAAAGTAAGGCTTATTTTTATCTTTCGCTTGGCGACTCCACCATAGACAAAACTGGCATTCGGTCGAAAGAATACTAGAAAAAATCCAGACGATAAGCAGACCACACTAGTGTTATATCCCGAAAATTTGTTAAAACCAAAGGGATACCTCAAAAAGACTATTGCATCAACATGTAAAGTTTATCAACCCAAAGTTACACAAGTTAATGCTAGGGTTCAGACTGAATAATTAACCTCTAAAGAAATATTTAAACAAATCCATTCTGTAGAGGCATCAACTAGTGAGCCCAAGGCTAATCTCGAAACTCCAAAGGTAAGGGTTCTTGAGATAAAGGTCAAGATTGACATGATTGATACTTTTACCAGTAATAAAAAAATATACCTTTCGATACCCGTTTTTATTGATATCCTGCTGGTTATATCCTTCCCCGTAGGGAAAGTTCCAGTTTCTAGAAACACCCAAGAATATATTTTATACCCCGATTCATCCCCTATCGGTTCTCCCGTATATACATATTGTAAGTCTAATGAAACCAATCCACATTTCCCTTTTCCCCCTCGTATAGAGCTTCCGTAACCTTGAGTTCTCTTTGTTGAATTCCCTTCACCACACCCCGAAGTAGTTGAAAGATCACCACTTAAGTCCTTTCAAAGTTTTTGAAAATCCCCTATTTAGCCCCCGAAGTTCATCTCCTAGACTTCCAATGGATGGTGTTGGTGGCACTGAAGGTGGAGGATTTGGTGGACAATGTCAAGGACAGGCTCTACCTCCTAGAATATTTGCCAAGGTAGCTTCTAGGTATGCTTCCTTGGTCCTTCCTTCCATCCTTCATGATTTTCCCAAAAATTATATGAAAAACCTACCAAATATCATGGGAGAAGGAGATTTAACTGCAACCGAACACATAGCCTTTTTTGATCAGTTTTTTTATATCCTTGGCATCAAACACAAATATGTTTACTCAAGGATGTTAGTACAAACCTTTGAAGGACAAGTGAGAACCTAGTTTTGAGGAGTCCTAGTAGGTTCCATACAGTCATATGATGATCTAGAAAATTCCTTCCTAAGACAATGGGGAGAGAAGAAGGACCATATCTACTACTTAACCCAATTTGGGGCTTTAAGGAAAAATAATTCTAAATCAGTCCTTGAATTTACTCAGAGGTTCAACAAAATGTATAACAAAATCCTAGCTGAAGTCAAAATTTCTCAACCTGCGGAAAATGTAACTTTTGCAGGGGCTTTTGAACCTGACTTTTCTCTCCTCTTAAGAGAAACAAGACCTGCCACTCTCATGGGAATGCAATATGATGCCATATAAATCGAATATAATATGATGTCATCTAGGAAATTAAAAACCAAGGTTGAGATAGAAACCAAAGAACCTAGGCGTTTCAAAGAATAGGCAGGACCATCTGGATCTAGGAAGTTCGAAGAAGAGAAAATGGATGAAATGGCCAAGATAGTTAAGGATTTATTGAACAAGATATCCAGAATGGAATTAGATCAAGCCAAACCTGATACTTACGTTAGGAATCAGTTCAAGAGAAACCCTAACCCCCATATGCAACAAAGAAAAATAACAAATGAAGATCAAAAGATCCAAGCTCCATTTAAAACTGAAAATTTTATGCAGAGGGATGATACACAAAATTATGAGGAGTTAGAAGAGGATCTGAACAACCTTAGTGATGACGATCTTGAGCCACATTTAACCAGAAAAGATTATGAGAAATCTTTAGACTTAGAATCCCTGTTTAATAATGGGGAAAGAATTAATAATCTGGGAGACTCTGCCTATCAAGGACTCGTCGATTCAATAATGGTTGAAATGCAACAAAAGTACGATTTAAGGCCCATAGAAAAAAATCCTATGAATGTTCCACCAAAAAATATTTTGTCACAAAGTAAAATGAATGAGGCAACAATTACTAAACCACCAACTGACACACAAGCTGCCTGAACAAAACCAGTTGAAACAAAAATGATGCAAACTAAAAAACCTGAGAATACAAAAGCATAAATTCCAACCAGAGAAATCGAAAAAACAATTGGAGGTTTAAGTTTAGAAAATGATCTTAATAAAATTGAAACTCCCATGCCTTTGGTTGAACTTGTGAAAAACCCAATTTATAAAAAGAAAATCGCTAAAGTGATAATTTTTTCTGATGCTGAATGTCATGCATACGTTATTAATCTGCAGGATGAATGACCTACAATGATTTTCGGTCCACACATCGAAAACACTAGGGATTCTGTTGCTCCATTTTATATTACACTAATCATACATGACCATTTACTCCACAACTGCATGTTAGGTTTTGGGGCCTCTCATATTTTAATGCTATCATGGAGAAATTGGGCCTTGAAATTACCAGACCTTATCAAGACTTTTACTCGTTTGATTCCAGAAAAGTTAAGTGTCTTGGTATGATTAAGGATCTGGTAGTAAATCTTACTCAAATCCCTGTAAAAAGTGTCCTTATGGATGTGGTCATGTCTGATGTCCCTGCCAAGTATGGTATGCTTCTATCCAGGTCTTGGGGGGCCAAATTAGGAGGATCAGTTCAATTGGACATGACTTATGCTACGATACCAATTTTTGGTGGGCAATTCACGCGATTGTACAAAGAAACTAGACTGGCGTATACTATAAGTGATCCACAAAACCTAAATAATTACCCAGTCTATGTTGCTGATTAGGACTTAGGAAATTGTATATTATCTATAGAACATGATTTTGAAGAATGTACAAAAGAAGAAAATAAAAAATTAGAAATAACAAAGAAAAATGTAAATAGTAGAGAAGGAATATGCCTTGAAAAAGAGAGAAATTCAGATAATAAGCCTCTTCAACGGGGTAAAATCCTTATGCTCACATAAATGTTCAATTACAAGATGATTCCAAATGAAAATGTCTCCTTGGTATATATAAGAGACTAAGAGGTATAATTACAACTAATGGACTAAATCCGACATAAATAAAATAACATTACTAATGAAATATGCCCCAATTAAGGGCTAATGAGCCACTATTTAGGGATTAACACAATACATCCTAGATATAGAGGAGACTAACGATCAAACCCTTGTGATTTAGATCAAAGATAATTTTTCTTCCTCTACTTGGTATTTCGATATTGTTTCATACCTCCTTACCGTTCGGTGCCCGAATGACATGACTCCGTCCAAGGTGAGAACTTTGAAGCTGTATGCAATTAAATATTGTATTATTGATGGAAAACTATACTAGAAGGATCCTCTAGGTTTCTTTTTATGTTGCTTAATATAACCTAAAACAGAAGGCATCATAAATGAATTTCATGAAAGAGTGTGTGGAGGACACCATGCTTGGAGGGAAACGACCTACAAGATTTTAAGAGCTAGATATTATTGGCCAAAGTTATTTACTGATGTGAATGCCAAGGTCAAAGCCTACAACTCTTTCCAACTATTCTCTGGTAAGAAAAATCTCCCTGCACTACCTTTAATCCCAGTCAAAGTAGAATCTCCCTTTCAACAATGGGATTTAGATTTCATCGGAGAGATCCACCCACAGTCAAGCGCTCAACATAGATGGATTTTAAATGCTACTGATTACTTCATGAAATGGGTAGGAACTATTCCAAATCATAATGATACAGATTCAATAGTAATAAATTTCTTGGAAGAGAACATTCTATCGATATTTGGTTGTCCTCAGAAAATAGTCACTAACAACGCCCGAGCTTTCAAATCTATGGTAATGGTCAGTTTCTATCAAAAATACAACATTGTGTTAGGAAATTATACAACGTATTATCCTTAGGGGAATGGGTTGGCCGAATCATCTAACAAGAGCCTGATGACTATAATAAAAAAAGTGTTGACAAAAAATAAAAAGGCTTGGCACGTCCACCTGAAATACGCCCTATGGGTGAACCGAATCGGTACCAGGAAATCAATAGGTATGTCCCCTTTTCAATTGGTTTATGGTACCGACGTTGTCCTTCCTATCAATCTTGCTCTCCCTGTGATGAAGATTTCATAGGATGCAAACAAAGATCTGAATTAAATTACAAGTAGGATAAATCAACTAATCAAAGTTCAACAAAATAGGGCCGAAGTAGATGATAAAATCCAAAATACCAAGATAATTTGAAGGCCCTTTTCGATAAAAAGGATAAATAAAGGGAGTTTCTTCCTGGTGATCTAGTATTAAAGTGGGATGATAGAAAAGAGGATGCAAGGAAACATGGAAAGTTAGACCATATTTGGTCTGGGCCATTCAGAATTGCAGTTGCTGAGGGAAAAAATTACTTCTTACTGGAGAATCTCGACGAAAAAATTCTCAACGCCCCTATCAACAAGCGTTACCTAATTTTTTTTATGAAATATTCATATTTCAGATTCCCATTGTATATATACTGGTTTTGGTTTCCTATTTCGGTTTGCAATTTGATTCTTATTTTGTAAATTATCCAAATTTTACTTGTACTATAAATAAACAAGGTCTACTTAATATCATCAAAACAAGAATATAAAAACATGTATCACACACCATCTCTATTCTGCAGAATATTCTGACACCTCCCATTTTGTTCTTTTTCATAATACATACTGTCAGGCAAGATATAAGGATGCATCAAAATCCAACACTCATTTTCAAAGACATTCACTTTCTCTCAGAACAGGTGACAAATTAATGATTTACTTAATTGAAAATATAAAGGAAATATGAGGTATGAAATCCTACCCCGCTAGTTCAAACTAAAAATTTAAGGAAAGTCTTATCGAATGTAAAGGAGGTTTCACTCATATAGATATTGTCACCTGACCAAAGATCATATAAGTATGAAATTTCATCTTAATTTTGAAGCCTTCTTTGAATGAAATAAAGAAACAAAATAAAAAATGAAAGAAAAAGAAAAAGAAAATAAGAATAAAAAAGGGGGCTTGAAAGGAAGTTCGAGAATAAATAAACAAACTTGTGTCAGTGAGATCCTTTTGTGTCTGGCCCTTTGAATAATCATTCTATTTAGTTGTTCCTATCCCTGAGCTTTTATTATTTTCCGATTTTTGCTACTTTTACTGGATCTTCATAGAAAGAAAGAATTACACCTTGACTCTGAAAACTTAAAAACATGTCTCCAGAACAAGACTAGGCCAGGGATGATTTTAAGGATGGAAATTTATTTTAAAATGTAGACACCTTGGCGAATCTTACTAATCCCTCATATTAATTATAAATGTTTAGCGATATTTTTGTAAAAATATTCAAATTTATAAAGAATTTTATATAGTTTGTATAAAATTTTGGCGATTTTCAAGGTAAAATAATTTTATCCTATAGAATTTGGGCGAATCATTTTTAGAATAGCGGATCTTTTTTTGGGAAAACCATGGAAAATTAGCCCATTAGCGAAATTTAGCCCCTAAAATTATCCATGGAGTAGGAAAAAATCATTATGTTCCTTTGATTTTAACTAAAAGAAAGTATGTTCAAGCTAATCCCAATAATTTTATCTCTTCTATCAAACTTTAATTTGACCAATTCGCTCAAGGTTGATCCTTGAAATTCAAAATCCCTATAAAATCTTCCCTATGGGCAAAGGTGTATTGAAGACTGGAAGAAAAATAGTTTCAGAGTATACTTAAAAAATTATGACAGACCTTATTTTAAATTCTAAGAAGATATAATCCCTTGTATGATACATACAGATTGATTTCCCCCACTTCAAAATAATTAAAATTCAAGACAGGTGGTGAAAGGAAATTCATTAATTGATTTCCCCCACCTTGTCCAAAACATACAGTGAAAGGAAATTCATAATTTGATTTCCCCCATCTTGTACAAAGAGATGATGAGAGGAAATTCATGTAATGATTTCCCTCATCTCAACAAAATGCAAAAATGTTAATTGAAGTGGAGAAAGGAAATTGAATGGGAGAAGTAGATAACTTCACTGGGTTACTGAACAGGCTCGCTGGCAGTGAAGCAATATCTATGATATATGTATGGCTACCATACATATCTACGAAACATACTCTGACATCTAATTCTCTTTCCAATAATATTTACATTCTGAACCAACGAGGGACTCCCTAAATAAACTATTACATTTTCTTAACCTTGATGCGAACAAAGTTAGTCGAAGTCTGATATTTCAATTAAAGTCGTTTTGATTATCTTAAAAATTTCCAAACTCATTTTCAAGAAAGGGAAATTTTTAATAGCCTAACTTGAGATCAATAATCGAGGGTGTTTTGAAGGTTTTCTGAGATTCGATTGAAGTCCAATTTTTCTCTATATGATTAATTCCTAAAAGTGTTTCCCAGAAATGAAATAATGACTCCATTTTCCCAATAAAGGCACTCGATCTACTATTCTTATGCGTCTCATAGGGAGACGCGATCCCCATATGAATCCTATGTTAGAAAAATTATGAACTTTTGAGCCCTATACTTTTCACTTCATATAATTATACCCGAAGAAAATAAAAAGTTGGTAAATGACATTTTAATTTTAATCAAATTCCTTTGCTGGCGGGTAAATAATAAGGCGTGCATGATATCCTTCGTTGACGAGTTTTTCCTTTTGAAAGAATGATCATAATACCTCCAAAGGTTTGGAGCCGCCTAATTTTTAAAGAGGTAAATCTATAACAGTCTTTTCGGAGCTTTGCGCTTCAGATGTTGCAACAAGTCTTAACGATAAAAACCTCGAAGCTCCGAAACCCGAAGGTGTCTACCCATTACTTTTCCTAAACCTTTTTAAAAAGGGCACAAGTTGTAAGACATGTGTACCTTTCGAGTCTTTCCCGAGTTGACACATGGCACCTCCCTTTGGTCGACACGTCAAAATGACCTAGGCTATGACACGTCACTACGGGAGATGATCCTTCGGGATTATAACAAAGAACTAATTAAAAAATACCGAAGTACCAAAATTTGGAAGTATTAATCATTAAATGATTAAGTTAATCATGGTCAAGATATAATTAATGACCCCACGGTTCATATTTCAGGCTCTTCCCCTGTATCATATCCTAAAATCTCCTGAGTCTGAACTCCCGAAACACTTGAGGTTAACACACCATCTTAACCATGATTAATTAAAAGTTTACAAGTGATTATTCAAAAATAAATCTTTGCATGGATTCGAGATTCAGAAGATTCCCACTCTGTCACATTGAAAACTACTGAACGTGAATTATCAAAGTGTTGGTGGCATTTATGACTAGTTAAGGATAATGATTCAAACATAGATTGCAGATCGCCATGTAGAATTTCCCATCAAACATTAATAAATTCTCTGTCAATGAATTTATACGAAAAGAGATGACTCTGTTTCAAATAAAAGAATTTCGATTTCGAATTCATTTTCACTTTCTGCAATTAGCAAGCTTTATCTGTTTGAAATATTCATGAATTTTCTTTGCAACATGTAATTTCACTTTGTCTCCTTAGAAGTTATGGCGCCATGGAAAATAACGAAAAAGGCCTAATGTGGCAGGTGAGGATTCAAACCCAAATGCAGATGTTCTATTGGACACCACGGTGTGATACATGGACACTGTTAAATCTTGGACGCAGGTGTTCAAGGTTCTAGAACATGAAATCATCAAATGTCCAGAGGACTCTGCTGAAGAAGACCATCATACTTATGCAACTAAACTCAGACATATAGCGCAGTTGGAACTGCACAAAATAGTAGCACGACTGAGACTCGTTCCTTATAATGACATGATAAGCTGGGCCTTGGAGCACATTGACATCCAGACCAGGAGCATTATCAACCATCTGAAGGTTGTTGTCAACTTGTTCTGACCAAAACATATGTATGTAATGTACAAACTATCCCCTAATCCTAAATATACATTCAATGTTGCATTCATTCTGGAGTTCGAGCAAAAGCAGTGTGTCCAGTACGCCATGAAGTCTCTCGAGATAATCAAGTCTTGGTGGAGGAACGCGAAGAAATTCAGAACTGATGCTCATGGTATATATGCCACTACGTCTCTAGATGTTTCCATGATATATGTAGCCTGATGCTATGTTGATTGTTCAGAATAAAGAGTCCCACACATTTCTTGGTGGAATGGGTATCCATCATACATGAGGCAGCAGAAGGTTTTTCTTTCAATTGGGCCAAAATGATGTCCGATAACTTGGCCAAAGACATTGCAGAATATAAAACAATGAAGTCAAAGGGACAATCTTCCCCCTTTTATATGTCGGCATATATCATGGACGCAATCTATTTCATGACGCCTTTCCCATTGATGAAATGGAGTTGGACTCCTTCCAATGCTGAGCCCATTCATTTCTACCATTCTAAGTTATGGGAAGAAAAATCCAAGGATTTCTTTTATGAAATCTGCCACGATGTTGTGATTCTTATTCACATAGCCCTGTATGTCCACCCACCTCCTCAAATTTCAGACCGGATTATGGGGAACATGTGTAAGATAGCATATTGGTTTATTGAGGAGAACTTCTCCTATATCTGAGTTTTTGGGTGCTCGGTCCCTCCCCATGCTCTCCCACGATTTTCACCAGACCAACTGGTATGCAGAGAAGTGGCCTACCAAAAAGTAACAAGAGGCATCAACAAAGAGATGAAGGAAACACAGAAAAAGGTATGGCTGACTTTCCCCATTCAGGTTGACATGTTTTCATTACTAGATTTTAGTCACTCCAAAGTGGAGTCACAGCTCTGGATGATGTCAAATTGGTTGACATCGAATTCAAAAGACATGACCCACACAAGGTTGTGGAAAATCACCTGGCCTAGTTCAAGATGAAAAGATATGTGCACAAAATCTCCCTGTATGATGAAATATTCAGGGGAGTTAAGTCTTATGAGGATGTATAGGATAGATTCCAAACCTTGCCTCTAGATCAACAAGTTGGTTTTATCATCTTCCAAAAGAACAGGTGGAACAACCTACCGAAGGTGCTACAAGGGGAGCATGTAGTCACTCACCCTTATCAGGAAGCTAAGCCAACAAGTTTTGAAGCCAGTCACTCTAGTAAGCATAAAGTCAAGGAAACCTTGAAGAGCTCGGACGTATTGAAACAAAAATTAGGGGCGTCATTGTCAAGCTAGCTAGGCCCCCAGACAAAATCCCAACTCGAGGCCTTCCTGAAGCAGGGACAAAGAGAACCTCCTTTGTAACCAACTACCCCTACTGGTACTTCAAATACAATAGAACAACAATAGTCTATGAATATTGGCACTCCCATTACATCATTGACACCTCGGTAATCCAATTTCAGAACTTCTAACCCTGAAGTCATTTTTGTAAATGATCTTACCCCCATATCGCCTGAAGAAATGCCTCCTTCAGATTTCTTTTTTAGTAGAAAATGGAAGGACATTGTCAAAAGGGAATCACACCAGAAATATGGGGTGATAACTAAAAGGCAGAGGATGTTGTATGACGGGAATGATCCATATGATCCCGAATTCACAAAATAAGTTGCAGGTTCACTGGGCGCTTTTGCCACTGGAAATCAATGGTTTGTGGACAATTTGGCCAAGCAACTACGACATAAGAGATTATTGGTGGATCACTTGCAAAATCAAATATATTCCATGGAACAAACTACCAGGAATAGGATGAGTCGAGACTTTGAGAAAATCAGAGCTCATGATCGACAACAAATCCAACAGTTGTAGGCTAACCTCGAGGAGCTCCATCAAAGATCACATACCAACCAAGGATTGGTCACTCGGCATGATGAAATGATAGATAAATTGTGAGCTATATTGGACCTGATCGAAGGTACCTCAGTATATATCTCAACCTTCCGGACTCAAGCACTAGAAATAAACGAAAAAAATGGAAATTGCCCAACAGGACCTTTTTATGAAGGTTTAT
Organism: Picea mariana; assembly: GCA_032191745.1. Lineage (NCBI taxonomy): Eukaryota > Viridiplantae > Streptophyta > Pinopsida > Pinales > Pinaceae > Picea > Picea mariana. The sequence continues at coordinate 12,395 of JASDQU011028638.1, read as the reverse complement.
GCCATCCAGAAGTGCTACAAGGAAGTAGACCTTGCTCTGAAGGATATCTATATTAAGGAAAGAGAATCTCTCTCAATCCAAGCCAGGTTTCAATAAGACATCATATTGGTGCATAAAGATAATGCCCCTGATTTGCCTCTACTCTCTCCTTTTGAACAATTATGAGGTGATATGGCCCTGAAGGTCTGGGAAACAAATTTGGTAGATAGAAAAATATTAGCCAGGGAGGTAAAGGATGCTTGCCAAGAAATTTTTTCATCATTAGACAAGAGACTAATTGATTTTGAGGGAAGTAGTATCGCGGAGGCCCTGGGGAAAATCAATATTGGAATGAATCAAAAAAATTCCATGAAGAGAAAGGAATAAACTCTAACAACCATTCAAGAAATGACCCAAATTGATATTCTTAAGATAAATAAGTGGCTAGTAAGTCCAATCTCACAGCCCCAAGCTGCAGCTCAGGAAATAAAAAGGATCCAAGAAAATCTGCCTCAGGTAGAGAGAAGATTATTCACTTTTGAGGTAAATGAATTGATCGAGCCCTCAAAGTTCATAGTGGAATTATTGAATATATGCAACCAATGTATCGAACATGGGAAGGAAATCATATCCATAAGAAAATAAGGGAACATGCACAATGCCTTTTATTTTTACCCTCTCTACCTTTCACCTTCCTACAACCTCTTATCTCATTCATTCACATTCTAATATTCACACGTCCCCAATTCATCATCATACACCTGTTCCATTATCATCCTCCCCACAAACGATTACTTTTTCTTATGCCCATATACATCCCTTGATGAGCCATGCAGTTCTACTCATTTGATTGTCATTCCTCCCTGACCCCAACTGTGTCTCATTACATTGTTGAACATAGATGGAGGGACATATGGCAACATACAAAACACATACAGGACAATATTCCGAATTATTAAAGAAGCCAGACGACAGTTGTGTCCAGCCTAAAGGTTTAAAGGAAAGAGGCATTTTTTCCCAGCAGATGAAGAGATAGAGGAGAATGCCAACAAAGTTCATCATATTTTACATACTGTTGTCTTATTCAAATATATGCTATTTTTATATTGTAAGAAGTCCAATCATTTTGAGTTGTGACAGTTTTTGTATAAATACATAGATTCAAGATCTATGAAGGGATGCTTCTTGTTGGATGTAATAGAGAAAACTCTCCTTTTTTAGTATTAATACAAGTGAAAATAGAGATTCCAACTTTTGTTCAGTTTGATTTATGTGTTTCTTCTGTATTTCCATATCTCCGGATTTCCTTATCTAATTCCTTGATAAGTTATTGATTGCAATTTAGTATCACAACTACTGCAATCACATTATATCAATAATTTATTAAGTAAGGAGTTTTTTCCTCTGTGTTTACTATAAGTAAAACAAGACATGCAAGCTATCTGAATTACTACATCTCATATCCTGTTCAAGGGTGCACTCTTTACTTTCTTCTACTGTAAAAAAGGTGAGACTCATCTTCCTTTGATGCCTAGCTTTGTTTAACGGTTTTGTAAGTTTCCCCCACACCATTTGATATTATAATTGTGAATCAAGCATTGAAATACAACCTTTGTACTGTCCTATTATTAATTTCATTTAAGGTTCATTTCTTATATAACTAAAGGTAGAAAATATACTCTTTTAAAACATTATTTTTAAACATTCCTCATGCCTGACATTACTCTTTGAGCCTTAAGTTTAATCTCAGGAACAACAATAAGTTTGTTGAAAAGGAAAAAAAGTATGGGTTATCTATAGTCCCTATAATCTTGTTTTTGATTGATTCATGGTCTTTCCACTCATAACTGTGTTAAATCCTAGCATGATCATGATTCCAATTGAGTTGTAAAGGAACCTGTGTGTATGATCGATTCACCAAATATGATCTTGGTCCTGTCAATTGTAAAGGAGACAAATGTGTGTTGATATGGTTCTGTTACTTCATGCATCATATGGTTATGTCTTTTATCAAGTGTTTCTTTTGGAAGGAAGTTTGTGTATGTTTGATGAATGTGGATCTCAGGTTCATGGATATGTGTTTTTGGTTAAGTGTTGTTGTTGAATTAATATTGGTATCGATGATTATATGATTGAACACCTTTGTATGATGGGTCCATCGAACATGCTCTTGATTCTGTCTAGATTTAAAAGAGGACCTATGGGTGATTAAATCGGGCCTGATTATTGTTGATGACAGTTGACTGTTGATGGTTAATCTTGGGTCTATTATCATTTGATTGCAATGGATGAATATTGAATATAAATAGTGGAATCGTTGTGGATATTATGTTTTCTTTAAAGGAAGAGATCAACATTATAACATGCAGGATGGTGGCTCAAATGGTTATGTTGTTACTATGGAATTGGAAATGATTTGCATAGTCATTATATAAGATGCACAGATTGATATAAATTGAAAAATTCTGGGAAATTAAATTGTTTTATTGAAGACAACAAGTAATATGTATGTAATTAAGGAACAATTCAAGTATCTTGGTCTTGGGAGTGGATGCTTTTGGATTGTGATTGGAATAGAGTTATGATTGTTTGTTGATTTAATTTATTTTATGAACAATATCCATATAATTCCCTCTCATTTTCTCACTTTTTCGCTCATTATAAATCCCTTCACGATCCCAAATTCATTTTGCACGCCCTTTTCACTAAAATAAAATAAAAAATTTGTATGACAGTGATAAAAAATAACACATAGATAGATGGAAACTAATATATTTTGGTATTGTTTGCACAATCAATTATTTAATGAAATGTTGAGCAATACTCATGTTCTTACTCCCTGTCATGATATCACTTTTTGTCTTATTACAATCCCCCCAGATATCCCATGAACCCTACTTCACCCCCTGATCATTTGTCAATTATTAAATAATTTTTATGGATTGGATTGCATGGGATTGTTGTTAATTTCTGAGCCAAACCTTGTTTCATATAAAGAGAATGTCATGTATGGTTTGTTAAAAGCTAGTTGCTAATAATTGTTGTATACATGATGGGATTCTTCAGCAGAGGCAGTCATGGCCGAAATAATAGGGACATAGGTAACTGAAATATAGGGCCTAGAAGGCCCAAATTTTCAATTCATTTCGATGCTGATCCTCAAGAGTTAAACCAACTCTTTGAAGCTAAATTTTTCAATTGGATTGGGAGAGGGATAATTCAGCCTATACCAGAGAGGCATCCCTTCCAACCCCAAAATGTTCCTGGTATCTCTGTGCCTCCCCATGTATCTTTGCAACCTAAAGTTCTTGAGAATGATGGATGGAAAGATATTGTTCACGCAACAGTCTCCACCATCGTGGTTGGCCAAATTTGTCATTACCTCCTCCTCCTCCACCTGTAAACCCAAATGTTCAAATTTCCACTGCACACTCACCTGTACATTCCTCCCATGCAAGAAAGTGAATCAAAACCGAGGCTCACCATGTGCATGAAAAAGGTAAGGTTGTTGCTGCTCCCTCCTCCCCTTCAAGTGACTCATCCAAGTCAATATCCTCCCATATGCACTTGAGGGATGATTTCTCCCATGTCATTAGTGAGATCAAGCCTCAAGGTTCCAGCCAACTTAAAGCTAATTTAGGGAATTCAAAAGGGGACATAAAAAACAAAGGAAGAATTGCCTCTCAAAGTGGCAAATATGGTTTTTGATTATGTGCTTATAATTGATTTGTTGAGGAAAATGGACTGCTGAAAGTTTTGGACAACAAAATATTTTTGGATGTTGTGGATATTTAAATGTTTTGGATATAATTTGATTTATGATATTTAAATTTCAAATTGTGGAAATAATTATGGGAGCCACAAGGAGGCATGTGTTAATTGGTTGTCTAATTGTGTTGATTTTTGTTAATAAATAAGAGGGAGTCACAAGGGGTCCCACCTACTTAGTTATTATTTAATAAAATAACCTTTATTATTATTATTTCTTCCCCTAATCTAAACGTTAGTTGAGTTTTAGTTAACTTAACTAAATGAGGTAGATGAACTACTTCAACTAATTTGGAATGCATAAAATTCAAATGAGAAGGAAGAACATAAAGATAATAGAAGAAGAAAACATACTAAGGTTTTCTCTTGAGTTTTATTGAGATAGTTCAATTTTCATTCATTCTTCAATTCATTAAAAGCCTAATTCTATTTTATGACAACAGGGTCCTCTTGTAGACAACAAGTTTCAAAGATGAACCATATCATTCAGATGCTTGTTTCATAGGTGTTGATCTATCTTTGATAGTCTGTGTAGACTTGTATGTTTATGAATTGAGTTTCATCACTGATAAATGATATTGTGTAGAGTCAAGTGGGAAACAGTCTATGGCAAGCTGATCCAGATTTTAAAGTTCAGTTTTTACTTCTTGTCAGAGTCCTTTTGTATGGTTTTCATCAAGAATATCTAAGTTTGACCTTGGTCCATGCCCCCATAGGGATTTTTGTAAAGAGAAAGATAATTTTGATTTCTTGGAATGAAATACAACGATTGTTATTCTGTATCAATTGTGTTAATCTGTGACTTGGTATTTTTGCTTTTGATCTCCACATTTACTTTCTGCAATCTGTTTATATTCAGAAAATTATATAAAAATGGTGTATTTTGCAACAATCTTTTTATTTAAAAAGTAATCCTAAACCCTTGTAATTAATACTTATGGATTGGGAAACACATTTTGAGGCTATAAACATAAGGTACAATTCCCAACTATCTTGCCTTAGCCAAGCAATATTCAAAAATGCTTGAGTAAGATAAAGTCATATATTATCCTCAACATTTATTTTGGTGACCATACTGGGGAGATCATCCACATCTCGTTGGTTGATTGTATGCTTGATTATCATTGAATACATTTATATTTCTGATTTTGATTCTTTGATTATTCCTTTTTTTCATGACTTTACCTATTGCAAGGCAACCCAATATTGAACCCGGTCTTAAAGATCAGACCAACATTGCTTTAACATTGTTTAATACCATCTTAGAGACTGCTAATACCTGGGTTGACCTTGAGAGCTCATGGGAAGTGATTTAACAAGACATAAGTGTCCGAGAACGTTGGGAAGATAGGAAAAGACATCCTAGGAATCAACTATAACTTTTATTTTTCCTACAGTTTTGATCTTCTTTTCATGTCCTTAGACCCTCACATCTCTAGGAGAAGAAGATGTTTATCACCTGAGATTAATCCTATTGATGAAATAGGAAGAATAAATTTTGTTTTGTCATCCCAACAAAGTAATCTAAGGATAACTTTTTCTGATTCATCCATTTTGTCTTTCTCTCCCTTACCTATCGTTCACAAGATGATATCTAGTGGTGGTTTGGGTGGCACTAGAAGTGCTTCTTTGTCCCAACCTTCAGCCTCGTTAGTGATTGGTAGCTTATATAGTCATCAAGTCCCTATCCAATCTACTACAAACCCCACCAAAGTCATAAAAAAATATGGGATTTTTCAGTTTGAAGAAGATGCTACAACTACTCCGTGGCATGTTTCCTCCACTCTTAACCTAGCACCTGCTACTCGTCCACTTCCTAAATTCAAAGATAATCTCCCTAGGTTTTCAGGAAATAACACGGTCTCTACGAATGAACACTTAGTGGAATTTTCTAATGCCTATCACAACATAGGAGCTAATGACAATGACACTTGTATGCACTTATTTGTTAATTCCCTTGAAGGGAAGGCATCGATCGATTTATTTGATCTTCCTCCCAAGATTATTTCTACTTGGGAGGAGTTAGTTTATTGGTTCAATTATACCTATGGGAATTCTAAGATCCCAACCGAATAGTTACGGGAGTACAATAACATTTATTATAAAGAGGGCGATACTATCAAGTCTTTCAACTTGTGTTTCACCAAATTGTATAACCAAATTACTGAACTTGTTCGCCCTCATAACCAAGTCACTTTTATGCATTATTATAATTCTTTACCTTCACCCTACCATCATAGGCTTGAGGAAAAATCCATTGAAACCCTTGGTTCCACTCTGCATACTTTTTTAGTCTATGAAGAAAAACTTTAAAGAACAAGTCTTCCCCAAGGAGACTCAGTTAAACAAACAAACAAACGTGTCCTCCCTCTTACAACTTGTACAAGACATTAATAATTGAATGATAGTGTATGAGCGGAAAGGAAATGTCCCTTCAATTACCCCTAGGGCCTGATCTTCTTCTTCACCACCCTTTAGGAATCCTAATGAAAATAATTTCCAACCTAAATCCATCATGCCTCTCAATTGGTGTAAATTTTGCGAGGAACACCATGAGGAAATTACTTGTGAGGTAAAGAAGAGGGCCATAGACAAAATATTTGGTAAAAGGCTTGAAAATACTATTTTTTTCCTAGACTTTGCAGAGCTAGAGGATGTCATGATCATAAATACTAGGAATAAATCCTATGCTCCAAAAGGTACATATGATCCTCCTCGCACTTCTTCTAGCCGAAGCTCGTCTTCACTAGCTGCTACTGTTAAGTTTTATAAAGATCCTCATAGTCAAGGAACTACCTCCCCTCTTCCCTCTTCCAAATACAACATTCTAAATCAATTGGATAATATTAAAGCTGATGCTACCGTCCTAGACATGGTTGTCATTTCAGAGAAATAAAATCATCTGAAAATTTTCATGGAAGGAAAACCTTCAATTGTATCCAACCTCTATGAAGAGGTATATGAAGAGGATTCAACTGTAAATAAAGTAGGTGTACATCATTTTAGACACCTTGTAAACTCCCCCCCCCCGGTTTTTTTTATTTCTGTAAAGATTATGAAAAAAATAACACATTGTTGTCTCATTGACGACGGTTCGGGCCCAAGTGTAATGTTGAATATTATTATGAAAGATCTCGTCTTGTCTTGTAAAAATGAAAATTATAGAAGCATGTTGTCTTATAATAGTTTACAACAATCGAACATAGGTGAAATCAAGGATGTGACCTTTATTTTGTGCGCGCATCCTGAAATAAGGACAACCCTTAATATTCAGGTAATCGATATGCCAGTTAGTAATTACTCGATCATCTTAGGAAGATATTGGAAATATTTGATAGGTGGATACCTCTCACTTGACGGGACACACTTATCCATTCCTCGGATTGGTAAAAACATCATAGTCCTAAGGGAGGGAAGAATTTCGCCTTCTATAGAAAGCATCCCACAACCTAATGTGAATTATATTGAGGAGGACCTATGAGTGTATTCCATCTTTGCAGATGAAGGAAAAAAATATGGTATTATCTTGTACTCTCCTGTGGGTAAAATCACAAATTTTCCTATAGCTTAGAGTTTTCTTGCACTAACAATGTCACCGAATTTGAAGCATTATTGCTAGGCATTGAAAATGCCTATAATTTAGGTTGCGATCACCTTATAATTTTTGGGGATTCTGAACTTGTTGTAAACCTTGTATGTAATATATATTATCCTAGCAACAAGTTAATGACACGTTACACCCAAATTGTTTGGGCACTTATATTGAACTTGATATCTTTCAACATCACTCATGTTAAAAGGGAATTGAACTCAATGCCTGACAGGTTAGTTGTTTTTTCAGCCTCTCCTACTCGACACATTCTGCCACAAATACTTGATTGTACCTTTCAATCTTTGTATCATCCACATATCCGTGACAATGTAGAGTCATGGAAGGTCTTCCCTAGTGATGAGAGAATCTGTCCTTTCATTCAAAATGAACCTTATAATCCTAAGGAAATTATATCAATGGAAGATAACAAAATTCCAAAGGGATTGACTCCTCTAGAAAGTTCATTTTCATCGAGTGATGTAGGTAACAAAGAAAAACATAAAGAAGAGGAGTTGAAAAGGAAAGTGGGTGAAACCATTTCCTTGAACATTAGGACACCTGATTGTCCAAAGAATGTTAACATAGGCACCCAATGTTATGATGAAGAAAAAATGAAGTTCATTGAGCTACTTAGTGAATTTCAAGATGTTTTTGCTTAGTGTTATGAGGATCTTCATGGTTTTGATTCTGCTCTTATACAACATGTAATTCCTATCAAGGAGGGCATAAAACCAGTTAGGAAAAAACAAAGACCCATTAAATCTGCACTCGAAGCAACTATTCGAAAGGTGTTGGAAAAATTCTTGAAGGCAGGGATAATCTTCCCTATTAAGTATTCTGAGTGGGTTTCCAATTTGGTTCCCATTTGGAAAATGACTGGCCAGATCAGATTATGCGTGGATTTTCGTGCATTGAATAGGGCTAGTGTAAAAGACCAATCCAAAAAAGGGGATTTGGTATTGTACAAGACCCAACATGATCAATCTACAAAAGTGGATTTGACCTATAATATAATAACTCAAATATAATTAGAATATTCTTCGAAGTTACAATATTTCAACACATTTTAATTTCATTCTATATGATACTTTAATGTCTAATAATTTGTTTCTTTTGTTGAATTTAACCTTCACACATTTTTGAAGGGTTTATAGATTTTAAGTCCTTGAATTATGCTACTAAATTGGTTTTTTAAGGTATTAGACTCTGTTCAACTAGATTCTAGGATATAGACCGATAAATGGCCAAGAGCCACTATTGACTCAATAGTTCATTCAAGTGACATGTTTCTTTTGTTGGCATGTTTACAAGAAGAGCGTGCTTGTCATTGATGTCAAGAAAAACAACAATGATGACAAACATGCAGACAAGGAAGATCAACAGATAGGCAGGCAAGGAAGAACAACAACGATCGAAAGGCAAGATCGAAGCATTGATCAGATTCCATTTCGGAGTTTCAGCTACCTGGATTTCGGATACCGGGAGTTGGGGATGTCAAGAACTCTTACTACAAGAGTCCCGAAGTCGCGAAACCCGAAGTCATGAATTGTCAAAGACTCCATACTGGAGGTTCGGATACCGAGAGTTGGAGATATCAAGGACTCTCATGATAGGAATCCCGAAGTTGGTAAGTGTGAAAAGCCAAAAAGTTGAGCTGACTCCATTTCAGAGTTTTGCAGACCGGGAGGTCGAGTTGTCAAGAACTCTCACATCAAGAATGCTGAAATCGCGATGTGTGAAATCACAAAGAGATCTGAATTGTCGAATCATCTAGAGTGTGGACCATTGATCTGACTCCATTTCAGAGCTTCGAATACTGGGAGTTGGAAGAGTCAAGTGACGAGACTCTTCATCATAAGAGTCCCAAAGCGGTGAAATGTGAAACGCCGAAATCCTGAATCAGGCACAAGGAAGGCCTGTGAAGTGTCAAATTCATGACAAGATATGGACCGTTGGGTCCATAGGACACGTGATGACAGATCATCATTTCACCGATTGCAAAGTCAAAGGAACAGGGTTCCCTAACCTCTCGAACTTGCAACAGGAATTCGCAACATGCGAAATCGTGAAAGGCCGAAATGCGAAATGCCGAAATGATCAGAGCTAGTGCAACCAAGATCCATTTCATAGCTTTGGATACCGGGACATGGAGCATCAAGAACTCATCGCCACAGGAATGCTAAAGTGCTAAAAAGAGAAATCATGAAAGCACTATATGGATAAGCGCTCGGTCACCTCTTGTAGTCACATGGTCGAAGAGATGTAGAGAAAAGCTTGAAGCAACAAGCTCCTTTTTCGGAGTTTCGAAGATCGTGACTTGGAGATTCAAGATGCCACACAACAGGATTGCTGAAATGCCGAAATGTGAAACACGTTTTGGCTCAGCCTGTGGTCACAACCATTGGTCACATCGATGGAAGATGGAGGAAGGAGCTAGTGTAGACAAGCTCCATTTCGTAGTTTCGGGGATCGAGACATGGAGAATAAAAAAATCTTTACCACGGGGATCCCGAAATGCCGAAGTGCGAAATGGTGAAATGAACGCAAGATTCAATGAAGTCAATTCAACGGTGCAGATGAATTTGAATAAGATCAGAGGGATGTTGTTGCACTTCACAGTGTAACTGCTAGAAACAAATGATGGTTTCTGCCAGAGGATGAGTTCGTCTATGAGAGAGAAGATGAAGAGTCTCAACTGCCAGAGAAGATGAGGAATATTGATATAACACCCAGTGATGATGGATGCATGGTGAAACCGCCAGAGAAGCTGAAGAGTTACCATGATGATCAGGCAGAGCACTCAAAATGGGCAGGAGATGCAGAACAGAGAGAGACAACGTGGCACAAAGGAGATGGGATAGCTATGGAAGAGTAAGTGGAGAAAACACCCCGATGTGGAGGAGATTAAGGGTGGAGAGGATGCAAGAGAAAGAAGTAGACTGCATGCACAAGGTGCACAAAGACTATAAGAATTCTGAACAAAGAATAAATGGTAGTTGTTGTTGTTGGGAGTGATTGAGGTGTGAAGAAGGAGGTAGAGTGCAGCAGCAGAAATGTATAGAAGGGGAATGGTGCATTGAAGGGACATGGCGAGAGAGCATAAAAGGAAAAAGAACAGAAAGCACAAGGAGTGTGCTGAAGACACTGATGCAGACAGAGCAGCGCAGTGTAGCAAAACAATGATGAGACCAGTAAGCCATTGAAGAACTTTATATCACTGTAATAAGTCATAATAGCAAGGATTAATAAACCAGGGTGGTAGGGAGGTGCTAGGGAGGAATGTTGTCCTCAGAGGTTCAAATGGGTGCTTGAACAAAGGGAGTTGTAGCTTCCATCTGGTTGCAACTAGAGAAACCAGGGTGGCAGGGTGGTGTAAGGGAGAACTGTTGTTCTCTGTTACACAGGTTGGTGCCTGCATGACTGGAAGTTGGTGCTTCCTTCTAGTGGGTGCTAGAGAAACCAGGGAGTTGGTGCTAGAGAATCCAGAGAGTTGGTGCTCTCAGCAAGTAGCAACTTGCAAAATAGAGGTTGTAGCCTCATTATGAGTTGGTGCTCATATGTATGATAATGTAAAGAATGTACATATTACTTATCATATAAAGAAGAGGAGGTTTTTACCCTTTATGGGTTTCCTCAGGAAATATCTGTCTCGGTGTATCTCATATGTGTGAATGATACTGAATGGTCTATTGCTTACTTCCCTATATTATTGTGATTGTCATTGAGTGATCTGGAAAGAGTTTAAAATAAGTATTATTGTTTAAGCAAGGTTACAACTGATTCACCCCCCTTCTCAGTTTTCCAACAATTGGTATCAGAGACAACCCCTTTTATAAGGGTAGATCCTAGAGCTTAAACATGTCAAGACATGAAGGAAATTCAACCAATAAGGCCCCTATGTTCAATGGAACAAACTTTGCCTTCTGGAAAGTTAGAATGAGAACCTACATAATGGCTTTAGGTGCAGATGTCTGGGATGTGGTAGATACTAGTTATGTAAAGCCAGTTGTACTAGCTAATAAGGATGAGAAGATAGAATTTAGCTTCAACGCTAAGGATATGAATGCTATCTTGAGTGGGCTTGCAGAAAAAGAATTCGTAAAAGTTATGCACCTAGGAATTGCCAAAGAAATGTGGGACTAACTCATTAGCAGTTATGAAGGTAATGAGAAGGTAAAGGACGCCAAGCTTCAAACCTACAGAATACAGTTTAAACAGCTGAATATGAAAGAAGATGAAACTATTGGAAAATACTTTCCGAGAGTAGAAGAAATGGTAAATGCAATGAAAGCACTTGGTGAAAAAATTGAGGAACCTTCTTTAGTTCAAAAAATCTTGAGATCTCTCTCAGATAGGTTCAATCTGAAGGTCTCTGCTATAGAAGAACTTCATGATCTAAAAACCTTGGAGTTTGATCAACTTCTAGGAACATTGACTGCATATGAAATGAGAATAGTTAAAGATAAACCCACCTCCAGAGAAGCATCATTTAAGGCAGACAAGAATGAGAATTCTGAGCCTGATGAAATTGAAGAAAAATTTGTGAAGAGATTGAAGAAGGGATCATGCAAATACAAAGGTAAAATGCCTTTCAAATGTTTCAACTGTGGTATGATAGGTCATTTTGCAAATAAATGTCCCCACAAAAGAAAGGATCAGACATGTGATGATGAGGAGAAGCAAAAACACATAAATTTATTTAAAGAGAATAACTTTAAGAATAAAAGTCTTTGCGTAAACAATGATGATGATCCTTCAGATGATGAAGACAATGACTCCTCTATTGAAGATAAACTAAATGACTTCATACTTATGAGCAAAGAGGATTATGATAATAAAAGCACAGGAAGTGATGCTAATGAAGAAGAAGTTGTGGTTGACATGGAAGGAGAACTGATCAGTGCACTGGAAGAGATTGACAGACTAAGAATTGCGAACAGAAAGCAAAGACAATTGCTGATACAGTTCAAGAAAGACAGTAAAGAACATGATGAAGACCTTGTACTACTAAAAGTGGAATTAGAAGAGGCAAAGAAAATCAAAGACATTCTGAAAC
>JASDQU011028637.1:6360-23896 GCA_032191745.1 Picea mariana | reverse complement strand
CATATTCCAGCCCCTCTCGTGAGAGAGTCAGGGCTGTTCTAGCTCTGATACCATGACAGAATTTAAGAGAGCAGCATAACACAGGAATAACACACAAAATAATTGATTATATTACTGTATTGTTACACACATACATAGCTACATATATAGCTGGATTCAGATCCAACTAACTCCATTCTTGGAGGGATAGGTTGAGAGAATATCTCAACATCCTCCTACAAATCTTCAAACAAATCTCCAACTCAACATAATCATTAATTCTAACAGGTTGTACTTCGCCACTATGACATCTTGTTTCAATTTAATTTCTCTGCACTTTGGAACCAAGTATATATTCAAGATCATCATACTAGGCAAAGGGTTTGTGAATAGGACGCTTGAGTGATCACAAGGAGACTTTTCCACTTGCGCTCTTCAAAACCAAAATTTTAAAGGCTTGGTAATGATTTTCAAACTGTCGCTGTGTTTTTATGACCCTATTTATTACTGTGATTCCATTTGTGTTTTTGCTCCCACCAGGCTGATTATTATGGAATTTACGATAGAGTCGAGGTTCCTGTTTCTGGCGTGTATGGTGACATGACCCAAAGCTCTTGCCTGCGTTTTAATATTTTTAACGCGAGTCTCAATCTTTTGTGGCCAGAACGAGCCCGGACCCAACCCCTTTGCCCGCGTTTTTTTTTTTATCTCTTTAATGTGATTTAATTTTGGTCTGTGTAACGTTTTCAGTCCTGGAGTTATTATCGTAAATAATTATTCCTTGCCAGAACGCGCCCATGCCCCAAAAAAATTTCCACCTGCGAATGTGTTGGGGACTTCCCCTCTTTACCCTGATGCCCTTGCAGCCGCCCCAGCGATTGGGCCGCTGCCTATCTGTCTTTGCCTCACCTGTAATGCGACTGGGACATCGACCCTGCATTCTACCTACTCTGCAAAAAATTTAATTTGTAATTTGTGAATGGCCTGGGGAGGATTTTGTGGCGTTATCATCATTGTTAACTGTTCTGAATATCACCTTCACTTACCCCTAGAGTGGCAACGATTTTTTTGGCAGAGATGTCAGAATGGAAGCTGTAGTTGGTAGCACGGTTTCTTTTATTTAATCATGAAATTCCATTTATGACAGCGAGAAATTTTATGTAAATTTCTATCCCGCAAATTCTGAGTGAATGGCAGTTGAACGATTGTCTACAATCAATCGCATCTAAACTCTACCCGACGAGATTCATTTACTTTCAGTTGATGGAATTTAATATTTATTTAAATTGAAATTTCGGAGTAATGGAAAGTGGTCGTTTCCTTGATTCATTTTTGTTAGGTATTGTTTAACTTAAGGCTTGAAAATTTGTGTTAGGCAACTTATTTCCTTTTTCAGTTTTAATTCATTATAGTTTGGAGCCTCGTGCCAATGATAATGCTAATGGTAGGTGGTGGGGTTTCATATTAATTAATTTTACTCATAATAGTTGATTCGTAACTGTTAAATTATTATGATTAACAGTTCGATTCATAACAGTTTAATGATTATTATTACTTACAGCAGATTCATAACAATTTAAATGTTATCATTAACAGTTAGATTCATAATAATTATTATTTTAATTACTATGGAAAGTATAATCTTAGAAGAGCACTTCCTTCCAACTCTAATTATAACAAGACTAACTGTTCAATATTTTATAAACCATGATCTAAACTTCAGCTTTAAATAACCGGTGCTGTATGATTGTACAATCCTTATAATTCCACGATGTATAACGGTGTATAACATGAAATCTTAATGACAATTTTTTTTTACAAGGTTGTATTAACTCATCAATGCAAGGATTATCATGATGTAGGAAGTTAATGTTGTATGTTGAATAAGTTTTAATGGAGGGTAAACTCTTTGATTGTAGAAGATAGAATGATGTATTACAAATTGTAGTTTTATTAGTCAATTCCTTATTTGAACTTCCAAGTTGAGTAATTGTAGTTAATGTTTACATTGACATGATGTATGTGTGATTAAATGAAAGACCCCAGAAGGTATAACACTTTTCATGTCTCAGATTTTACTTTAATGAATGATTGATTAAATAGTGTGCCTAGAATTTAAATAGAATTGTGCCTTAAGTTGTTATTGCTAGATAGATTGTGTATGCCAGCTCCCTTTTGCACTTGTAAATTTAAGCTTGATTGAAGTAATGTCTAAATGTTTAGAATTATCTGGTTGTGCATGGTGAAAGGCCACTATTGATCAGTCATTGTTGTTTATTGTGCGCCATGCAAAATGTTGAATCATTAATTTCTATTTCTCACTCTCATTGAAGGTTCATTTTACTTGTGTCATTGAAGTTGGTTGCGTTGGGTTGGTTTGATGATTGTCCTTAGCTTAGTAGGCTTGTCTTTCTTGTGTCAGGCGGGATGTAGACACCTCCTTGTTCCTCAAAACAATCGCCAGCATTGAGACCTTAAATGGTCAAAATCGATGGGAACCTGGGCTTGAGTGTTGTTTATGTGTCGTGGAGGTCCTAACCTTGCAGGGTAGGATGGACGGGTGGTTGTTTTTATTTTTGTTTGATTGATTTTTGTATGTTGCATCCAGTTGCATCATGTGCTAGTATGTTAGGTCGTTATGTTGTTTGTTGCTTGAATTGTGTGCATTGTGTTCGTCATCGAGTTGCGTTGATTGACTTTTTTTTGTTGTTACCTTCTTACTTAAAAAAAAAAAAAAAATACTTCTTATGCATCGGATGTTGTCGTAACGGCGAGGGTCATTACATATGGTACCAGAGCCAGATTCGACCCACAACTTGGGATCACTAGAACTTTCATTTATTAGATACTTGATTATAAAATGTCACTAATTAAATTGATTTGTATTCGTAGAAGTAATCATGGTTAGAGGATGCCACTGAGGCAGAAAACAGGGTGCTAGGGGAGGAGGCACGACGCCCCTAGTAGCATCCACGCCTGAGGGGTCTAACTTCCACGAAGACGAAAAGGTTGTCGAGCAGGAACATATAGTTGTGGGAGATGTGGTTGGGTTGATGAGGTTCTTTCAAAGAATGTCTGAGGCACTGATAAACCATTTGGATAGAGAGGAGGCCAGGGCACCAACACCTCCTGAGGGTCCTTCACATGCCCCGACCAGTACTGGTAGCATTCACTGTGAACTCGAGAAGGTCAAGTTTCCCAAGTTCTTTGGTGCCCTGGATGATGCAGCCACAGAGGCATGGTTGGAGAATATGGCGATGTGCTTTTTACTTCGCGACTATACCTACAATATGAAGGTGCGCATGGCAATATTTCAACTAAAGGGGAGCGCTCTTCTATGGTTGAAGACCCTCTTGCTGCAATAGAACATGGCAGTCGAAGACGTGTCATGGGAACTATTCGAGGAACAATTTCAGGAGTGGTATCTATCTGAGGAATTCATTGAGCGTCAGCGCAATGAGTTCAACGCCTTGCGACATGGAAGTTGTATGAATCCCGAGTACGAGACCCATTTCATGGAGCTGTTTCTGTATGCTCCACAACTGAATACTGGAAAACTTAAGGTCAACAAGTTCGTGTTCGGCCTTAATGTCATCATTCGTGAAAATGTGAGGATTTTGATGTCTCAAACCTTGCATGATGTTGTCCAAAAGACCCTCATAGCAGAGGAGGAGCTTATCAGTGGGGGTCAGAGAAGGACTACAATGAGACTAGCGAGATATGCATCATCTGGTGCATAGCAGCATCAGACACCAACTAGACATTCACCAGGATATCATGGCATCTAGAGAGGATCCACTTTCAATACGCCTTGATGACCAACATCTCAGCAGTGGACTACTTATAGAGGACCACAACTCTAGCAACATCTTCGACCACAGCAACAATAGTTTAGGCCTGTTCAGCAGAACAAATCTGGATTCCAGGTCGGTGGGTTGTCTGCTTCTACTTTAGGTACCGGGAGTACTGGACCGAAGAAAGGGTGTTGGACATGTGGAGAGCCACATTACGAGCATGACTACCTAGTTGAGAGGACCAGAGCATCTGGATCAGTTGGGCCCACTACCGGGGGAGTCTTGGGCAAGGCCCATCGGTTTCACGCATCGGTAAATAACCGCAAGGAAGAGAACCAGTCAAATGTGCTCGAGAAGTTAGGTACCATAGCTGACAAGACCCTTAGTATTTTGATAGATCCAGGTGCTACAGAGATTTTTATTTCTGGTGCAGCCCTAAAAATAATTAAAGTAAAGACAGTTGAAAAAGACGCGTTTAACTTTGTAGAAATGGCTCCGGGAGCCAAGCATAAGGTTGGAGGGAAGGTTATAGGTTGTATCCTTAACCTGGGAGAGTTTGTCACTAGGGACAACCTATATGTCACGACCTTAGGGTCTTATGATGTCATGATCGGTATGGAATGTTTGGAATCACATGAAGCGATACTCAACTGTAAGACAAAATGGTTGATCTTGGTCGATGACAAGGGACAAAGACACATGATTTTAGGTCGGAACCAAGGAGTCTCCCTAAGGTTCATATCTTCCCTACAACTATGGAAGAGCATGCGCAAGGGATGAAAGCTTTATGCGATCCTTGCATTAAACGAAAAGGGCATGGCGGAAGGCCTATAAAACCTTCCAGTAATGTGAGAATTTGTGGATATCTTCCCAGAGGAGTTGCCAGGATTTCTGCCTAAGAGGGAATTGGAATTTACCATCGACCTAAAACTATGAACTGAGCCAATAGTGAGAACACCTTATTAGATGTCAACCCCTGAGTTACAGGAGTTGAAAATGAAATTGAAGGAGTTGCGGGACCTGGGAATTATACGTCTAAGTGTGTCACAATGGGGTGCGCTTGTTATTTTCATACGAAATAAGGATGGGTCGTGGAGACTCTACACTGAGTACCATCAATTGAAGATGACAACGATCAAGAATCAATATTTGTTGCCAATGATTGATGATATATTTGATCAAATGAAAGGTAGAACAGTGTTTTCAAAGATCGAATTGAAATAAGGGTATTACTAGTTACATATCAAGGAGGAAAACATCCCTAAGATTGCCTTTAAGATGAGGTTTGGACATTGCGAGTTTACTGTTTTACCGTTTGTACTGACAAACGTTCTTGGGGTATTTATGATCTTGATGACCGGGTGTTCCGCGAATACTTGGACAAGTTCATCCAAGTATTCATTAACGATATTTTGATATATTCTCGAACGATGGAGGAGCATGAAGAGCACTTTCTCTTTGTACTACAGTGTCTATGAGAGAACAAATTGTTTGGGAAGCTTCCGAAATTCTCGTTTTATCAATCGAATATTCATTACTTAGGGCATGTCATCTCCGACGAAGGTATCATTGTGGATATAGAAAAGGTCAAGGCTATTTTGGAATGTCCTGCACCGACAAATGTCCCAGAAGTGTGTAGCTTCATGGGTTTAGTGGGATACTATTAACGGTTCTTCAAGGGTTTTTTGAATATAGAAAATCCGAATACGAAATTGCAGAAGAAGAACAAGAAGTTTGTTTTCACCGAGAAATGCGTGGAAGAATTTTGGAGACTCAAGGAGCTGTTGACGACAACGCGGATACCAAAGGTAACTGACATGGACAAGGACTTCTGGGTATGCACTAATGCATCCAAGGAAGGCTTGGGCGAAGTCTTGATGCAATACAGTCGAATGATCGCTTACATCTCGAGAAAGTTGAGAAGGCATGAGGAGAACTATGCGACGCACGATTTGGAGTTGTTAGCAGTTGTGTATGCCTTGAGAGTATGGAGACACTACCTCATTGGAAGAAAATTTGAACTAAAAACAAACCGTTGTGGTTTACAAGACATCTTTACGTAAAGAGACTTGAATGCGCGGCAAAGACGTTAGTCTGAATTGCTTAGCAAGTATGATTTTGAGATTACTTACATAAAAGGAACAATGAACAAAGTGGTTGATGCATTGAGTAAGAGACCGCGCATATTTTTGGTGATGCCTCTTCAAACAAACCTACATGAAACTATTCTAACTTTACAGTGCGACGATGACTGGTATAAAGAGGTCCAAGATTTTATCGGACAAAACACAATGCTGGTACCAAAATCTGAGGTTTTTACTGTGAACAACGACAGATTAATGATATTTATAATTAAATTTATGTACCACCAAATGACGAGTTGAGGAGTTTGATCCTAAATGAGGCTCATAGAGTAATGTACATGTCTCATCCTAGAGTCACGAAGATGAGGGCATACCTTAAACCCTTATTCTTATGGAAAGGAATGAAGGCAGACATAGTCAACTACGTGGAAATATGTCTAGAATGTCAGCAGATAAAGGATAAACATAAACATCTGGCAGGATTACTACATCCACACGTTATTCCAGAATCGAAATAGGAGATCATTTCAATAGATTTCATTGTTGGATTGCCACTGACAGCAAAGAGACACAACTCGATTTTTGTAGTAGTTGACACTCTGACGAAAAGTGTTCATTTTATTCTTGTGCATACGACGTATCATGCACTAAAAATAGCTAGAGTTTTCATCAGTGAGATAGTTAGGTTGCATGGCGTGCCTAAGAGGATTATATCCGATCAAGGATTGGTGTTTACAGAATGATTTTTGACTAGTTTCCAAGAGTCCTTGGGAACCCAACTTAACTTTGGTACTGGATATCACCCAGAGATAGACTAGCAGACCGAACGAACAAACCAAATCTTGGAGGATATGTTGCGTATGTATGTGATGGACCAACAAAAGCGATGGGAAGAATTCTTTCCACTGGTATAATTTTCATATAACAACAGTTATCAAAGCACGATTAAGATGGCGCCTTTAGAGCTTTTACGGGCGACCATGCCAGACATGTTTGATTTGGAATCGTCTTGAGGATAGGGTCCTGGTGGGACAAGAAGGGATCCAAGAAATGGAAGATCAAATGCAAACAATAAGACAAAGGATCAAGGAAGCGCATGATCAATAGAAGAGTTATGTCGATGCGCATTGTGTCGACCATAGTTATGAAGTTGGTGATCTAGTCTTCTTGCGAGTGAAACAACATAAGAGTTCGATAAAGTTTGGAAAGGGTGATAAACTCTCTCCTAGGTTCATGGAACCCTTCGATATTGTGGAAAGGAAGGGGCCCGTGGCCTATCGACTAGACTTGCCTGATTCTTTGAGGCATATGCACGATGTTTTTCACGTATATGTTCTGAGACATTATGTTAGTGATCCTACCCATGTTATTGACATGAGTTCTTTGCAGGTATAGGACGAGGGTGTGCTCATGGTGGAGCCAATCCACATTATGGACCATTGCATTCAACAACTACGGCGTCGAACAATAGATCAGGGCAAAGTCTAGTAGGACAACTATAGTCCGCACTCAGCGACTTGGGAGGACGCATATGATATGCATCAACAGTTTCCATTTTTTTTTGATAGCTAGACATATGATATTGTGATACACTTTATTTTGGCACTTACATACTGTGAAACTTCGGGATGAATTTTAAAAAAAGAGGGATTGTATGTAACATCCCTCTCTTGCGTGCACTGAGCAAACTTATTCTTTGAGGACACTTGCATACAAGTGATCCGGTTCATTATACGATTGGCTATTTTGATTATGATTATGAGATGTTGTAGATATGATGATATGCTATTTTTACTGTATTTACATCGACATGTGCTATTGACTGGGTTCTCCTAAGTGTACAGTACTCTAGACGTTAGCGGATTCCAATGGCATCGATGGATCTCCTTGGACTCTGGATCGAGTCAGGGAGTGGAATGTTATGGTCTGACTATTTTTTATATTATAGATGTGACGTATGACTAGATACTATGATGTTGTTTGTTATAGCTAACACATTTCGTTGATGGATGCATGTTGACGGTAACTTGCTAACTAGACTCACATAGGAGTAAAGGGGTCACGCACGAAAACCAGAGACATTGAGGGAGAGGTGTGGCAACATCCGTACCACAACCTACTAGCACTCCCACCATGGCTCAAATTGTAGGTTAACGATTACATAGTTCGAGAATACCCACGATGCCGTGAGGACAGGCTGTGACAGTCGCTCACGATGATTCTAAGGGGCGTGAAATAAGGCATGGTCCTTATTCCTTGGAGGCTCTTAGTCTCCCATAAGATCACCTAATGGAGTATTGACTCCAGGGGTTTGACGTCTACAAAATTCAGTCAAGAGGCGAGTGGCACCCTTGGAGCACGCAGTTCATCTTGAAGGGCACATCACGCAAATATAACTAGAATACAAGCGAGTGGCACCCTTGGAGCACGTAGTGCGCATTGAAGGGCACGTCGTGATTTTAACTTAGGCGACTTAATAAACCTAGTACCTAGAAAAATATGCCTCCATAGGACCTGGTTGGCCTTAAAATGAATGATGGTATGAGTAAAGTTTAATAACTAAAATTTTCCCTTAAAAATTGTCGCCCAACCTAGTGAATTTAAAACCTAGGTCTAAGTAGAACCTGTGAATAAAAAAAAATTGAATGGACATGAAACAAGAAGGGGGTAAAGAAAATTCAAACTTTGATAATTCAAGTTAAATTTTAATGAAAGATTAAATTATTAAAAGGGTAAATTGTTGCTTATGTCTAAACTTGCTAATTTTGAACTTAGATAGAAAAGTGGAAACTTAAAGAAAAAGGGGAATGCATAACATAGTTGGAAATATAGTCTTTGGAACCTTCTAATTGTGAACACAACTAAGATCTAGGAAATGCATAAGTCATTTAAGAATTGTAAGGGAATAAAGGGACACCGAGGAGCGTTTTTAGGAACGCTTTTAGGTGGGTGAGGGAAACAGACAAATTTAATTAATAAATAAATTGATTTTCTGGTGTAACTAGGGAATCGCGTGACATGTGTACGGGGGAGGTTTATCCTAATTAAATTTAATAAAAAAGAATATAATAAAGGTTTGTGAAAGTAATCACTAAGAAAACAATATAGAAAAGATGGCGGAATAGGAGTATGGATCACGTCTGGTATGCGTAAGTTTACAATGCTAGAATTTATCTTGACTAAATTTTTCTTGTGAGAGTTGGGACACCCAGCTCGGATAACGAGTGGTAGCTCGACCTTGCGAGGTGAGCTGGGAGATAAAATTCTCTGGTATTGTGTGCATGGCCCCTTTGCGGCTTAGGGGGATTAGGGGGAAGAAGAGTACCCGTAGCGTTGACTCGAAGGTACGGGTGAAGTCTCATCGGTTAGCAAGTAGGAGCTGGATGGAGCGCAAGCACGAGACAACTGTACAGGACTCGGCTCCATCTGTTATGGTATTCTACTGAGCTTAGCTTGCCATGATTTGGTTTCTAGTATTTCACTATAGTTTAATGAAAATGGGTTGTTTATATGATTTCATATTCGGTAACCATGGCTAAACAATTTCTGTTAAATGTGATGTTAGATATTCTTCAATGCAATGTATAATCGATGAGTAGAATCATGAGTTAATTCAAAATTATTTTTGATGAAATTTTTGGTTAAAAGTGAGGTTGTGTTCATTCAATTTCTGCGCAAAAGAGTCGTTGATTTTTGTTAAAAATGAGGTCGTGTTCCTTCAATTTCTGTGCAAAAGATTCGTTGATTTTTCTTAAAAATGAGGTTGTGTTCATTCAATTTCTACGCAAAGAGTTGTCATTGTTCTTCCTCCTTGGCGCCATCGACTCCATGTGCCCAGGACATGGATTAAGGTGTTGGTAGGTCTTTGTCATGTCCACAACCCTTCTTGGACCTTCTATGCTCAACGGTGGGAAACCTTCTTGCTTCAACGAGGTCTATGTACTTCTATTCGCCTATGCCTATAGCCTACTCCTTTCGGGGCGATTGGGTAAGTCGCCTTCCTGTTAATTGTTTTTTATCAATGACATTTCTTGAGATAGATTCCCTTTTTTCCTTGATGCTTCCTTTGTTTAGAGTATGTGGTCATTGTAGGACTTTCCAAAACCATCAACSACTTGACCTTGTTGAAGGTCAACCTTGAGTTGGAGTTGACGTAGACGTGGCACGAGGTTGTACWTCGCCACTATGACATCTTGTTTCAGTTTCATTTCTCTGAAATTTGGACCCAAGTAAATCTTCAGGATCAACATACTAGCCAAAGGGGTTGTGAATAGGATGCTTGATTGATCACAAAGAGACTTTTCCCCTTGCGCTCTTCAAAACCGGAATTTTAAAGGCTTGGTAATGCTTTTCAAACTGCCGACTGTGTTTTTATGACCTTGTTTATTACTGTGACATGCCCACCAGGATAATTATTATGGAAGTTATGATGGTCTTGTTGGTGAATGGGAGGACTATCGTTATATCAATGCTAATGGAGTCAAGGTTCCTGGTTCTGGCGTGTATGGTTACAGGACCCAAAACCCTTGCCTGCGTTTTAATATTTTTAATGCAAGTATTGTTGGACTGCGTAATGTTTTTGTTTCTGGAGGTTGTCTCAATCTCTCGTGGCCAGAACAAGCCCGGACACAACCCCTTTTCCCAGGTTTTTTTTATATCTCCTTAATGCGATTCAATTTTGGTATGTGTAACGTTTTCAGTCCCGGAGTTATTATCGTAAATTGTTCTTGGCCAGAACGCGTCCATACCCCAAACCTTTCCACCTACAAATGTGTTGGGGACTTCCCCTCTTTACCCTGACGCCCTCGCATCCGCCCTAGTGATCGGGCCGTTGCCTCTCTGCCTTTCCACCACCTGTAACGCGACTAGGACATCGACTCCGCATTCTATCTCCTCCGGAAAAAAATTTAATTTGTAATTTGTGAATGGTCTGGGGCGGATTTTGTGGCGTTATCATCGTTGTTAAATTTTCTAAATAGCACCTTCACTTACCCCTAGAGTGGCAAAGATATTTTTTGGCAGAGATGTCAGAATGGAAGCTGTAATTAGCGCGGTTTCTTTTATTAATCATGAAATTCCATTTCTGACAGCTAGAATTTTTATGTAAATTTATATCCCGCAAATTCTGAGTGAATGGCAGTTGAATGATTGTCTACAATCAATCGCATATAAACTTTACCCGGCGAAATTAATTTACAGTCAGTTGACAAAATTTAATCTTTATTTAAATTGAAATTTCGGAGTAATGGCAAGTGGTCGTTTCCTTGGTTCATTTTTGTTGGGTATTGTTTAACTTAAGGCTTGAAACTTGTGTTAGGCGACTGATTTTCTTTTTCAATTTTAATTCATTATAGTTTGGAGCCTCATGCCAAGGATCATGCCAATGGAAGGTGGTGGGGTTTTATTTTAATTAGTTTTACTCATAACAGTTGATTCGTAGCAGTTAAATTATTATGATTAACAGTTCGATTCATAACAATTTGATGATTATTATTACTCATAGTAGATTCATAACAATTTAAATGTTATTATTAACACTTAGACTCATAATAATTATTATTTTAATTATTATGGAAAGTCTAATCGTAGAAGAACATTCCTTCCCACTCTAATTATAGTAAGACTAATTTTTCAGTATTTTATAAACCATGATTTAACCTTTGCTTTAAATAATTGGTGCTTTACGATTGTGAAATGCCACTATTGATCGGTCGTTGTTGTTTATTTTGCGCCATGCAAAATGTTGAATCATTGATTGTAATTTCTCACTCGCATTGAAGGTTCATGTTACTTGTGTCATTGATGTTGGTTGCATTGGGTTGGTCTGATGATTGTACTTAGCTTAGTAGGCTTGTCTTGCTTGTGTCAGGCACGATGTAGAAACCTCCTTGTCCCTCAAAACAATCGCTAGCCATGAGACCTTAAATGGTCAAAATCGATCGGAACCTAAGCTTGAACATTGCTTATGTGTCCTGGAGGTCCTAACCTTGCAGGGCAGGATGGGCAGGTAGTCATTTTTATTTTTGTCTGATTGATTTTCGTATGTTGCATCCAACAGCATGATGTGCTAGTATGCTAGGTCGTTATGTTATCTATTTCCTGAATTGTGTGCATTGTGTTCATCATCGAGTTGTGTTGATTGACTGTTTTTCGTTGTTAACTTCTTTCTTTAGAAATAAAATAAAATAAATTGCACTTGTTATGTGTCATATTTTGTCGTAATGACAGGGGTCGTTACACCTTGTATTTAATGTGGAACTACTTCAACCATATTTCCACCTCTCCTGAACACTTCATACATGAACAAGCACTTGGCCCTTAGATAAATCAATCTTGACTGCATTGAACAAGAAATAGTTGATCATATCATGGACAACAAGACAGAGAGAACCCACCTATAGAACATCCAACTCTATCGGGTCATCAAAGAAGGGAAGATTATTCGCCAGGGAAAGTAGCTCACCAAGAGTCAGATTCGGTAGAAATTTCCTCATATGATGGAGGAACTTGACGCAACTGGGACCATTGCTTCCTAATGGGAGAATAAGGATCCAGGTGGATACTAGTGGCTACTCACCTATCCCACTAGTTCAGAATGGTTCCACATCTTGATAGTTTTTCTACAATGTTTCGGGTCCCAAAATTTCGGGGTTGTTTTGAGGCACTACACAATATGTTTTTTGCATGATGATGTCTAACATGTAGTTAAAGGAAAATTATGTGCTAAACATACTGTGCACTTCTTGTCTAGACCTTTCTGATGGGATACCGAGAACACCAAATGAACATCACATGAAAAATTTGTGCCCTCGGGAAGTTGACATATCAACTAACCACATCAGGGCCCACAAACCTTTCATTGTTTCATCTTCTAGGGTTAGGGTTTTGGATGTTTAATGTTTTCTCATTGATGCTTTATGTTAAAACACCTTTTTCAGCTTCTTTGTAATCAACTTATTTCGAATGAGAATAGCCAACACATCTCTCTCTTTAGGGATAAGATACCACCATTCTAGATAGCTTGTATGCTTTGCATTTTATAGATTTTTTGTATTCCAAGAATTCAATAATAGAATCCAAGTTTACCTGTATTAATGTGTTTCTTGAAATATCTTTGTGTTTTTCCATTTTACATATATTCCTTCATGTCCTTCTCAATATAATCCAGATCACCTCGGATCATCTTGTACAATTGAGTGCTAGCCAATCTTTTCCATTGCTTGAGTTATTCACATTGAGTTCATTTGTTGATGAATTTTTTTGTACCATGAACGAAATTAATACTAAGAATTTTGATTAAATTTCATGTTTTGATTCTTGTAACCGTTGTAGGGTGGCATAGCAGGAAGGTTAGGATCATAGAGGAGGGAAGCACACTTGTGATTTATAGTATCATCTATAGTGATTTTTCTTGGCTTGAATTATAAAGTATCATAGATTTGTAAGAGGGTTAATTCATTGAGGAAAAAAACTTATAAAAATGTTATTTCCTTTTCTAATATATAAACATATGAACCACACCAAGACGCAAGAAGAGTTGAGTTTCCACTTCGAGTAAGAGGAGGAAGATCATCTTTGAGGTTGCACTTGATAGTGTCGAGGGTGGCAGTGGTCAATGAGTGTCATTTTGTATCCAATGCATCAGATGCCATTCTTCTATGTTTGGTCATGAGGTGTACTTTGTATTTCCATTTTGTAAAAAATGTACACTTTAAACGATTTTGAATACACACACACACACACACACACACACACATTTCACGACACATGTTCTATGAATTGAAGTGTTTGCTTATTTTTGTTGATGAATGATTATGATGTTTATGATGGTGATGATTATGATGATGATGTAGGAATCGACAAAAAATTTACATCAAAAGGAATATATCAAGCATTAATGTAGTTTTACAATAAACAAATTCAATGGAATCATCTTAAAGTCCTCTTAAAAAATGGATTCATAGTTGCAATTACCAACATCACATGTATTGCAAATAAAACCATAGAACATTCAACTTTCCATTTTCCACACAGAAAATTAAATATGCTTCAACTAAATTCAAACACAAATTTAGGTTCTTGACTAGCAATTATGAACAAATTTTCCTACTATTGATTCACAATGTTCCTTTGGGAACCCCATTTAAAAAAAATGCACAATACAAATGTTGGGTGTGGTTAGTACATGGGAAGTAGATACCTTTAAATTCAATGAATGACTACCATAAATTCTCCAAGAAATTCAAATGATAGTATTAGGATCTATGATATTTAATTTTAGTACATTTGTTGTATCTAAAAAATTGTTGTAGATTGGGAAAAAATTATTGATATCGATTTACAGGACATAATTCTACATGGATTTAGGAAATAAAAGAACATATGCATTAAAAGGCAAAGAAAAGTGAGCATCCCAAAGGTCACTTTGGATAAAAAACTAAAAACCCAAAATAGATTTAGAATAGTAATATGCCAATATAAAACACTTGCTTGATTTCCCCTTAATGAAGGGTTGATGACAAGCTCAAAATTAAAACTAAGGCCAAACATTTACGTCCTAAATATAGGGCAATGTCTACTCAAAATTGTAAATTCACTAGTTTATAAGTAGTATTTTATTAGGATGTAACAAGGACATTGATGAGACACATAGGATAAAATAACTCAATTAGGATGCTAATACAACATAATTAAGACACATATGTGACACCTAGGATGAAAAAATAATGTAGTAATATTTTACAAAAATGCTAGTAAGACACTAAGGAGACCCTAAGACTCTCGTAAGAAAGAATTATGATGTAAAATATGACCACAATGACACTCAAGAAACAATAAATGTAATCTAAGGACACAAATGAGATGATAAAAAAACACTAATGTGGATGCTAAAATACTTATGAGGATTTTTAAAGGATGCAATATTAATGAACATGATGCATAATAATTTTCATCCATTCTTTTGAAATGATAATTTTCAATTTTATGTCGTTGCTTGAGAATGAAATCAATCAACTTTTTGTACTTGAAAATATGAATTGTACTTTGTATAGGGATAGTTTTTGGGATCAAAGTTAAAATAAGTGTGGTGATTTTTCATAAGGGTGGAAAGAGTCATTTTGTGTCAATCATAAAATCTAGGTTCTAACAATGACTATGACTGAACAAAAGCTAAATACAACCATTGTACATAAAAGAAAAATAATTCCATGTGGAGGAAGTGGGTTAGTGAGGGAGTGGCCTTTTATTTCTTCTAATCACCTCAAGTATAGTTTCACTTATTCATTGCCGCATTGTTTTGTTCCAATCATCAAAACTAGTATTTCTTCTAACTATAACTATGACCGAACAAGCCAAATACAACCATTGCACATACAATAAAAAAACATTAGATTAGTAAACCAATTTATAATTTTTTTCATTTACCCATATTCATAATGATTAGGCACTCATTCATAGTCTTTGTTGCAAGCAAGGAAAGGATAAAAATAAATAAAAATGTTCATTTCCCATCACGTAAATTCTAGAGATAATGCCGAGCATGCCATAAAACTACCTTTCATTTTTGGATTTAAAACACAAGCAATGTGTGTTTCCAATGTTAGCTAAAAACGTCATTCACAAGATTTAAAAATAATCTTCAAATATAAGTATGTTAAAGGAAAATTTTTAAGTGAAGAGAGTAATTTCCAATCTTGAAAAAATCACTAGGAAAAATTCAATTTTACCAAGATGCAATGCAATTTTAAGCTTGAAAATGCAATTTGTATGGTTGGAAATTACATCAACAAGACATGGTATTTCAACCTTGAAGATGAAAGATTCAAATATGCAATCTAAAGAAATACATGGATGGAAATTGCATTGTAAACACCAATTTCATTACTTAAGGAATTTATCTTGAAGCTTGTCTTGTTCATTGAAAGAGATAAAAGAGATAAAAGAGAAAATTAAGAACTATGTATGTATGAATTTATGGTGCTTTTATATTTCATTGAATAAACGTAAATGTTTATATTAAAGGTGTAATTATTCCTAAAAAGAGAGTGTTGGAGGATCACTTTTCCATTACATGGAAAGTTATGCCAAGTCAAGACTAAAGAGGGGAGTTATTGTATTATTCGTATTGTAAAATAATAGGCCTTAAATCACTCATTGAATAGAACAATGGAGAAAATGAGGTAACATAGTAAATATAGTGACAAATGTATTGTAGTTTTCAACCCATAATTCTTATTTTATTTCGTTAAGGTCTTTTTTATAAACCTAGATCTCTTGTGCAAGCTAGCAAGACCCAACACTTGAGCTAGTTTCAAAAACTTGTGAAGGCCATAAGTCAATTATCTAGGTATATAATGAGGAAAATAGTATGTCTATAAATATATTGAACAAAGATATAGCTTGGGAAAACTTTAATATTATTTTCTAGTGTTAAAGAATAATTCCTTTTAATCATGACCTTGAAAAGATATGCAACTTGCATAGGTCATTAACTAAGGCATATGAACTCAAAATCAATAAAATTGTGGCTCATTGGAAAAATTACGAAGAACACTAAAAGATGGATGATAGGGAAGGTGGAGTGGTGGGCATGAAGCAAAGGAGGGAGGATCCAAGGGGGATGGTGATACAAGATGGATGGTAAGGAAAAGAGGAGGTGAGAGAGAGATAGAGAAAAGAGAACCATAGGTGAAGGGGGCATGTGGTGGTTTATGGAGGTGAGAATAGGAAAAGTGTCAATGGGTAGGGAGGGATAGTGGTGAGAATGAAGGAAAGGAGGTTAAAGTCATTAGAGGCTTGGGAGAGAAGGTGAGAAGAGAAAGAATGTGTATGGGCATGGAAGGAAAATGGAAACGGGGAAGAAGAGAGGGAGATAGGTGAGACTAGGAGATGTGGGCATGCAGGGGTGGGGTGAGAAAGGAAAAGGGGGAGGGTTTTAGAAGAGGTGAAGGGTAGATGGGTAGGGGATAGGGAGTTGTGGGAATGAAGGAAACAAGGGAAAATCTAACAAAGGGTTGGGAGAGTAGGTGTGAAGAGAGGGAATGTGGATGGGAATGGGAGGAAAAGGGAAAGGGGGAAGAAAATAGGGATATAGGTGAGACTAGGAGATGTGGGGATGAGGGGGTGTGGTGAGAGGGGAAAAGGGGGAGGAGACGAGAATATCTAAAGCGTCTATGGGTAGGGGAGAGGGAGTGCTGGGAATGAAGGAAAGAAGGGAAATTTTTTTAGAGGGTTGGGAGAGTAGGTGAGAACAGAATAAATGTGAATGAGAATGGGAGGGAAAGGGAGAGGTGGGAGAAGAGAGGGAAGCGGGTGAGACCAGGAGATGTGGGCATGAGGGGGTAGGGTGAGAGGGGAAAAGGGGGAGAAGTTAAGAAGAGATGAATGATATATGGGTGGGGGAGGGTGAGTGGTGGGAATCAAGGATAGGATGAAAAAATGGGGATAGAGGTAGCGAAAAGGTAGGGGATTAAGGGTAGATGGGGATAAGGTCTAAGCAGGGGAAGGGATAGAGGAGTAGAGGGGGATAGAGGTTGGAAGGAGATAGGGGCCCACTGGGGAAGTGGGATAGGGGTAGAGATTGGGCGCCAATGGTTGGGGGCCACTTTTTCATTCCCTGGAAACTTATACCATGCAAATATGTTAAGGATCGAACCTGTTATCTCCCAAAATAAAACC
>JASDQU011028636.1:22456-33180 GCA_032191745.1 Picea mariana | reverse complement strand
CACGGCTGAAAGCAAGGACCTCTGAATTAGGAAGATAATTAGGCTCCACAACCAACAAAGTCTTCATGGTACCTGGAATCGACATTGGCCAAACTCACTCAGGCTCCTTGGAGGGTATACCCACGATTATGTGTGGGATCTTGCACCAGGGTGTGAGTCAGTAAATAAGGTCATCAACGTAACTTTTCCACCCGCTTTATCCCAATCCCTTCTTGTCTTGATCTCGCGATGTTGGATTTCATCACCAACTAGTGATTTTGAAGTAAGAAGGTTTGTTTGCATGCTTGATATCTAGATTTTATTAGTAAAGTGTTGCTTGTTTCTCTAGTTGGCCATAGATTTGTTTCATTCTTTATTCAGTGTGGCCAACAACGCCCCTCACTATTCACATAGGATGCAAGGGTTACCTCCAAAAGAGCCGGAAGAATACACCCCCTTGCTTCCTAATTCAACAAAGGGTCCTCCTAAAGTAGCAGTCAATAACGACATGTCCTCTGAGATCGGGACTTCTAATCCATTGGTAGAATCATCACTTCCTGTAAATCCATTATTGAATGTTTTACAAGATCCAATTTTGCTTCGGATAAACCCTTCGGGAGATGTTGTTGTTGAATATTATACTAGAATACCTTCTGGAACTTAAGTAGAGTCTGGTGTGGATGATCCACCTTTTTAGAGTGAATCATTTATAACTTTGTTTCATACTTCTGGAATTTTTAATCCTAGTTCAGTCCCCGTCTGTTGTTTTTGGAGGACCTCCTCGGGACATGATATTTTTGATAAACTAGGAATGAGTCCAAACCAACCCATGTCATCACATACACCCATTTCTTCCACTTCTTATGCAGTACCTTTAGATCATTTTACTAACACGAAATGTAATGTTGTTATGGTTTCAGATCCATTTTTGGTTGGTACTCATAAAATCCTTGCTCTCTAGATCACTAGCTCTACCAGGGTCCCACAAGTTACAACTGTTTCTTCCATAAGTACGGTAACAACTCAAGATCCTATTGGAACTCCACTTCCACCTAGATAAAATCCCTCACTTCCACTTGGGTATAACGCTCTTAATAGTTTTATTGCTAATCCTACCAAGGGTCCATCCAAAGGACCTAATCTTTTTGTTCCACCTGGGTATAATGTTTCTAGTGGTTTTGTTCCCACACCTACCCAGGTTCTATCCAGAGGGCCTAACATTCCTCCACCACTTGGAGGATCTAATCGTCCTGGCCCAAGTATCTCCAATCAACTTAGAGGCACTTCATTCTGTCCCTTCTGGTTTTCAACTTCTTGTTGGAGGTCAACCTCAAGTTGGGGGGAAACCCCAAGTTGGGGGTCATAACCCAATTTACGAGAAATATACACCTAGATTACAAACCCAACCTTGGAATTTTCCTTTCCAAGGAAATCAACAACCACGTGGGGGGGAAAATCCTCAATTAAATTCTTTTTTACCTCTAATCTCAGGAAACCTTATCCAGGCTCTATAAATCCTACCTGGGGTCAAGATTTTCAATCTAATGCTCCTTTCCAAGGTAGCATGCCAAATCAACTAACACATGTTGGATACTTGACTCAAAACCCTCCACAACCGAATTTGATAGGACCCTCTAAATATTTACAAACTGCTTATGGTCCTACTGGCATACCTATGAGATTGCCTCCCCAAAATTACCAATTTCCTCAAGTGAACAAACAATTGTTGTTTCTAGCTACTTTGGATTTACCAAATTTATCTAGTATTTTGAATGATCTTATTTTGAATTATCCTTATTGGCCGGTTATACCTACAAAATTACCATCAAACATTCCTAAGTTTGACGGTTGATTGGGAGAAGACCCAAACAATCATCTGATGACATTTCATCTTTGGTGTTCATCCAACTCCTTGATGGATGACTCCATCCGATTACATCTTTTCCAACACACTCTTATGGGTTCGACAACCAAATGGTATATCAAATTTCCTCAAGGATTCTTCAATGATTTCAACACCTTAGCTATGGATTTCTTGACACATTACCAGTTATCGATTCGATATGAGACAGGAACTGAAATTTTGAGTTCATTTAAACAATCCTCTTCTACGCACATTTCAGATCATATTCACGAGTGGAGGAGGAGAAGACAATTAATAAAAGTTCCCCTTCCTGATCAACTATTGGATGAGTGGTTTACCAAATCACTCATCGGTCCTATAGCCTGTGATGTTGCCATGGGAAGTGTCATCACTGAAGAGCAGGTGATTAGTTGTGCTCAATACTTGGATCTCATTTATTCACAAACATGCACATTATATGTATTGATCCCTGATGCTCCTCCCCATCTACAAATCCAATTCCAACACCTCCAGTAGCTTCTCATGTTGTTGATGGTGTGATTAGAACTTTTCATGATGAGACTAAGTCTAAACAAAACAATATTTCCAATCTCAAATCTACTACTGCTAATGTACAAAATGCTACTCCTCTTATTCCCTCTCCTGGTAAAACCTCTGAGGTCAATACAATTCAGTCTACGCCTACCGATAAATATCAAAATAAAAAGAAAGGGAAGGGTAATAATAAAGAGGATAAAACTAATAATCAACAATCATATAAACCCAAGACTCAACCTGCTAATGAAAAAGAAAAGTGAAAACCTCATTATCCTTGTCTTGTTTGTTGTGAGGATCATTATATGAAAGATTGTCCGAGACATGCATAGGTTACTAACTTCTTGCAAGGAACTGGAACGCCTCCTACACCTGTCGGTTTTTCACAAACTTTTCCTTCTCAACAACAAGCCCAATTGGTTATTCATGACCAACCTTCTCCCTCTACTACATATTATGTCCTTATGTGTACTGGTGACTCCAAGAAGAATGAAGTTGCGGTTGCTACTCGAAC
Organism: Picea mariana; assembly: GCA_032191745.1. NCBI lineage: Eukaryota > Viridiplantae > Streptophyta > Pinopsida > Pinales > Pinaceae > Picea > Picea mariana. The sequence continues at coordinate 30,289 of JASDQU011028636.1, read as the reverse complement.
CAAATATTATTCTCCTTCTAAAGAGAAAGTTGATGATTCACCTCCTCCATTGGCTCAACCTCTTCCATCGACTTCACCTCCCAATGGTCCTCTTCATCTTGCACAACCTATTCTAGATACAGTTATTTATCCACCTCCTAAGGGTGTCATTCGTAAGTTTTCATTTAACCCCCATGCCTGTGCTGCTCAAAACTACAGTATTGTAGCAGATCTTGCACATGAACATTTTGTGATGTTGACTCTCGAAGTCCTTCAAATTTGTCCTATGCAAAGGAAGGCACCGTTTAAGGATATTGTTGGAATCGATCCTACCGATATGAATTTGATAATATTTGACTTAGAAGATCACATTCCAAGGCTCCCTCATCAATTAGCTTTTTAAATACAAGTCATTGTGGAAAATAAGAATATTTGTTGAACATTTGTTGATGAAGGAGATTCGACTTGAATCATGTCCATCACTTGTTGGAAAACCATACGCTCTCCTTCCCTTACCAAGTCACATGATACTTTAAAATCCTTTAATGGTATAGGGTTTAAAACTTATGGTGTTCTTCATGCATTATATATTACGTTAGAAGGAAAAGTGGTTACTGTTGAGGTTGAGGTGTTTGATGCACCTCTTGATTACAACCTTTTACTCCTCCATAGTTGGATCGATTCTATGTGCACAGTTATTTCTACTCTTTTCCTTGTGATATGTTTCCCTCACAAAGGTAAATTTGTTGCAGTAGATCATCTCACCTTTTTTAGTTCTGATTCACACACTAGTAGTGTTTCATTCATAGAGAAAACACCCCCTGGTTATGATAATGTTGGAGTGGGTATTTTAAAGGATTCATCGTTAATGGGTACTTTCTTGATTCCACCACCCGATGTTCCTCTTCCTTTTTTCGCTTCTATTAACATTATTTTGACTAGTTTTGGTGAAACCTCTGAGTCTTATGACCCTTGGATAGTACCTAGCTTGGACGAATGTCTTCGTTATGGCTACCAAATGCCTTTAAGTCCAGTGGAATTGTCCTATCAAGATATTCAATCGACAAATCCTTCTCCTCATTCTCTCTTAGATATGTCTCGTGATTTGTTTCATATGGTATTTCAAACCGATGAAAAGATCATGACAGTTATGTCAATGGAAGACACCCCATGGGATGATGGGCATCATCGTTCTATCCTCTTCCTAGAACCCGAGACTATCGAAAGTTAAAAACAGATTTTGAATCCATCTACAGTCATTACTATTCCCCCAGTTTTTGAACCAACATGTGATGTTTTGTATGAAGGGAACTTGGGAAATATTTCACTGACCATCCCTCTAGATATTTCGATTTAGCTTGGAATTGTGGAAAATGTTTATATAGGTGCCTCATGTTCTCCTGATGAAATCCAAACTTACAAGGCCCTTTTCCAAGAATTTTGTGACGTTTTTGCATGGATTTACGAAGAAATGCCTAGAATTGATCCAGATATTGTTGTACATGAAATTAATACATGCCCTGACACCAAACCCATTCAACAAAGAATTCACCCATTTCATCCACAAAAAGTTGTTGCAATCAAACTCGAAGTTGAAAAACTTCTTAAAGATGGTTTTGTCTACCCGATAGCATTAACCGATTGGGTGTCCAATCTTTTTCCAGTTATGAAGAAACAAGGAATGATCCGTGTTTGTGTTGATTATAGGAATATTAACAAGACTTGTCCCAAAGATAATTATCCAACCCCTTTCGTCGACCATATCGTTGATGATTGTGCCAGGAGTGAAATATTCTCTTTGATGGATGGATTCTTCGGCTATAATCAAATCAATATTTTACCCGTGGATCAACATAAGACTAATTTTATTTTCTCTTGGGGTACCTTCACATATCGTAAACTCCCTTTCAGTCTCAAGAATGTTGGTGCAACTTTTCAACTCCATATGTCTTATGCTTTTCATGATATTAAGCATATTTTTCAACCTTACCTAGATGATTTACCGGTGCATTCCATGCATCATCAAGATCAACCAACACACTTATGAGCCATTTTCCTACGATGTTGATATTACCGCATACGATTGAATCCACATAAATGTGCTTTTTGTGTGGAGTCTGGATGACTTCTCGGCTTTATTGTTTCTATGCATAGAATCAAGGTGGATCCTTTGAAGGTTAAATCTATTATCAATTTTCCTCCTCCTTCTACCTTACACCAACTCCAAAGTTTGCACGGGAAGGAAATTGTTTTACGTCGATTCATTCCCAATTATGCTAAACTAATGAAAGGTTTCACTCAACTTCTTAACAAGGGCCATGATTTTGTATGGGATGACACTACAAAAAAATCCTTTGAAGCTTTGAAACTTGCATTAACCCATACACCACTTTTACTTCCCCCCGATTATAGTAGAGATTATTTCTTATACTTGGCTACTTCGGACTCTACCATAGCCATGGTTCTAGTCCAGGAGGATGATTTGCATGATGAACATGTTATTTACTATTTGAGTCAGAGTCTTACGACCACTGAAATAAAATATATGCATGTGGAAAAATTGGCCCTGGCAGCTGTCCAAGTTGTTCAATGTTTTCATCATTATATCTTACTGTGCAAAACCATGATTATTTTTTATTGCAACCCTATGCAACATATCCTTACACGACAATTGTTAGGGGGGAAATACTCCAAATGGATAGTGATTCTCCAGGAGTTTTATTTGGAGTTCGAGGGAGCCATGTCAAAAAAATATTTGGTTTTTGCTGAGTTGATATGTGACCTTCCCTCCACTGAGATATAAAATGTGGCAGAAGATTTTTTTCCTGATGAGTCTCTCTTTCTGATTAGTTCAGACGATATCTAGTATGGAGACATTATCATTTATCTCCAAAATCAAACTTTTTGGCCTGATATTTCTCATGTAAATCATCGTCGTATTAGGTATCAAGCCCGTCAATATATTATCCTTGGTGATACCCTTTACCATCGTGGTATTGATTCCATATTTTGATGATGTCTAACCTATGATGAAGCCAAGAAATCTTTAATGACTATAATTCTGGAGCCTATGGTGGTCATATGTCTGGGTATTCCACTGCCCAAAAGATATTATGAGCTGTTCATTTTGGCCTTTGTTGTTTAAGGATTGCATTATAGCAGTTCAAAAATGCCACACTTGTCAAACGTATAACAATAAGATTCGATCACATCCTTCTCCTCTTTATCTTGTAGTTTTTGTTGGTCCATTCGCTAAATGGGGCATTGAATTCATGACATGTAATCCTCACTTGGATGAGGGGAATGGATACATTATTGTAGCTATGGATTATTTCACTAAATGGGCTGAGGTAATTCCTACATTTGATAATACTAGGAAAATTGCAATGTTGTTCATATTCAATCATATCGTCACTAGGTTTGGTGTCCCTTAAGCCATCGTCGCCGATCATGGCAGTCATTTTCGCAATTTCATGATGTCTGATCTTACCGATAAGTTGGGTCTATGGCATGAAAACTCAACCCCTTACTATGCACAAGCCAATGGCTAAGTTGAATAAATCAACAAAGTTTTAACCACTATGCTTCGGCGAATGGTAGGGATTCACAAGTCAATCTGGCACACAATGCTTTTTTCAACATTATGGGCCTATCAGACATTCGTTACAATTTCCACAGGGTTCACACCTTTCCAGTTAGTGTATGGTATCGAAGCCATTTTTTCGATTGAATGTGAAATCCCATCTCTGAAACTAGTTGTCAAAATTCTCCCCAACACCACAGCCAAAGAAGAACGTCTCTTGTATTTAATGCAATTAGATGAGACTCATCGAAATGTTGCGTTGGTCATAGAAACTCAGAAGAAACATGTTAAATCTCAATACGACAAACATGTCAAACCATGTGTTTTTTTAGAGGGCGATTTAGTTCTCCTTTATGAACAAGATCGTGACTTATTGGGGGCAGTTAAATTCGAGCCCATGTGGTGTGGCACTTATATCATTAAACAAGTGTTGGAGAAAGGGTCTTATGATTTGGTAGATTACGATGGAATCCCTTTGGGTGAACCCATAAATGGGATTTACCTAAATAAGTGCTATGATTAAAGTGTTTTTGCATGAGTGCTTTGTATTTTAGTGCATCATACTCTAGTGTGTTTTTTGTCATTTCTTGTTCTGCATTTAAGTTGCTTACCTTGCCTTGTGCTTGGTTTCTATATGTCAGTGTTCTTTGTACCCTATATTGGATTTGTTGATGGTGCTAGTAGTAGTACTCAAAATCTAGCGTCTGCTGCATGGGCAATCTATGCACCTACCGATGAGTTGATTAGTCTACATGGTATTTTCCTTGGTCGTACAACTAACAATATTGTAGAATGCAGTGCAGTTATTGAGTTATTAACTGATTCCATTTCATTTGGCATCCGCCATCTAATTTTACGTCTTGATTCACAACTAGTGGTGCTGCAATTAAGCAACATTTATTGCATCTGAAGTCCTACTTTGTTACGGGTATACTTGAGAATTCGCCTCTTGGAAAGACATTTTGATTACATTGAATATCAACACATTCCTACATATCTAAACACATTAACAGATGCATTAGCTAATTATGTTTTAGATAGACATTTGCACCATTTATAAATCCAAACATACATTTAAAAGAGAAATAAGCCGGTAGAAGTTTTATATTATAACGTCAAAATTTACAAAAAGTGTGTGTCCTGAGACCAAAATGGTGAAGCACATGGCTTCATATACATATGCATCCAGGATGTTGCTCGCTATAAAAAACGAATTCCCATGCTACACGACGGATCATTCGACCAATGGATGTTGACACGCCAACTGTATCACATTCGTAGCATCGAGGTAAATCATCCACAGTGATGTCAGGGATGTTCATGGTCAATCCCTCAAGGCTGTGTTCGATCTCCTCGATATCCTCAGCTACTGCCCCTCGACCTACCACTGCACCTATCTATCCACATCTTTGGATAGGATATCATCCTGGAGGCCTAAAAGGTGCCACATTTGCATTATTGAGAGAACTTGATTTTTCTCGGATACATAAAAAAAAATCATAATTAAAATACCAAAAACAACATATACTGAAAAAAATTCCTTTTTACCTATCTCTCCCCACTGAGAACCCTCAGGTAATTCCAAGTCAGGATCTCCATGGAAGTCAGTCCTGCATATGCATAGTTCTCAACCATGACAAGTTGATCCCTCAACCATTGGAAGAAATATAGACCATATGTAACGATTGGCACGCCACCATGACGTGTCATAAAGTCTACCCATCTCTTCATTCAAAGATCCTGTGGAGCGGGTATTCCCCATTCCACATGTTGTAGATGTAGAATGGGGACCCTCTATAGGAAGAAGGATACCAAAATCGATCCATACCCGAATTGTTTCAATCAATCGATCCTACACTTTGTTAATTGTTTCTTCATGATTTTTAGGAGGCCCTCACACAAATTGAAAACCCGGGGCTCCATACACTCGATGGCATACTGAAAATGGCTCTATAAATCCATGTGAGGAGCTGCACTCCCTGCCATACAAGTGATAGTATATAGTATAGTCCTCAAAGGCAAGTCTTGAACATCCTTTATGGAAACTTTTCCACTATGTTTCTCTGTATTGGATATGCAGTGATGTGCCACATAATAATCCATGGGTTCACCACCACCTCTGCTTCCCGATAGTGACACTCGAGAGCCATGACGAGATAAACCAGTCAAGAAGTATGTCATCGATATCTAGGGTGAGTGTATGCACCCCGACATGAAATGATTTCTTGTTAACATCCCACATACAAACTAAATGTTCCAAGAGCATCAATTGGGCCCTCATGCCCCGCACTTTGAGAATTTTTAGCAAGACACACTCCTGGAGTGCCATTACAGTGCCCAGATCATTCCCTATAAATAAATATTCCTCCTCATTCTCTCGTTCCCTCCATTCGAGCATGATGACTAATGAAAATCTGCCAAACAACAATACAAAATGATTTAGTTCATCAAAATTTCAAAATTGGAAGTTTTCCTAGCTCCCATTCTCTTTTTAGTTTTTGAGTTGCAGTCGTCACAGGGGCCCTTTTTCCCACAATATGGCATCATCTCACCCCGGCTATAGAACCCCTGCGACGATCTAGGATCATTGCAGTTCACGATAGGGAGGTCCCGCGACGATCTCAAAGTGCAATCTCCCTTGGAAAATTGCCCACAACTCAAAATTTAACCATTAAAATTGAAAATTTTTACCATGAAAAGAGAGAGGGGAGGAAGAATACCTACCTCACAGAAGTGGATCGAGAAATCATCCACCGGATGCTCCAGAATCCTCACTTGAAAATCATAGGAAAAAGAGGGTTTTTGGCACTAGTTTGGTGAAAATGCAAATGAAATGGTAAATGAACTAGTTTTGACATGTTTTATTTATTTTTACCATTTTAATTTCAAATTAAATTATTTTTCAAATATTTTCACCTATGTTATAAACCTAATGAACTTTGCAAAGTGTCTATATTGCAAGTTGAGAGTTTTGACGACTAGGATTTTGATATGGATCACCCCTTTTTGGTCATTTTTTTGCGTGTTTTTATGATGTATATATACTTTTAGGGTTTTTTAGGAAAAACTCTGAGCATGGTATTTATTCTTTCTCATGATTGTGAAATTATGAGAATGTAATAAAGTAAACGTTTATCGCTTTTTCGGAATCCTAATGGAAATACGAAAAATGAACCCCCAGGAGTCTCCTTTAAGCTCTTTTCAAGCTCCCTAAACATGAAAAGATAGTTGAGCGACCTTGTTCTTTTCACGCTCATAAAAGTATTTGAAGAAAATGTCTGATGAGTGGTAGATTATGTCTTTTTCGGTCTCGTCATACTAATTTACAAAAAAGGACATTTTGGAGTTTTCTTTAAGCATTTTTCAGACTCTCTAAACATGAAAACCCCCCCTGAGTTTTCTTTCTTTGGACTCGTAAAACAAGCATCGAAAGATCCATATGGGGCTAAACCACTCCTTCCTAGGGTTCGTTAAAAACACTCTGAGGGACTCATCTGAAGGATGAGCTTACATTACAAGCATATGTTATCCTCCTCAAGCTTATGTATAAATAAAGAGGTACTCGCCAGAAATGGTGGGGGAAAATTGGGAAAGAAATGTATATTTGTATTTGTGTTAGTGGCAGTAAGTCTCTCTTGAAAATGACACCCCTCTTCATCATTGTATTCAGGTTGGGAAATCCATTTATCTCTCTTTTTACCATCCACAAATCCATTTTTTGGGTCCTCCTTGAGTCAATGTTTCCAAGACAATTGTCATGTCGTTCATATGTTCAAGAGAAGTTCAACCTAAACAAGCCTTCTATCGAGTTGACCATTTGCAGTCGTCAAATTATTACCGTGTCGGCCTTCCCTGAGTCACTTCTGAATCACTTTATACTCTGATCTACTTCAAATATGTTACATATTTCATGTCATCAATGGGGGATACATTAAGGCCCTCCTATGATGAGTCTTTTCCTGTCGACTTCAACTCATTATCTAGGAATTAGACTTAGAAATCATTTAGTACCTTGTAACCTGCATGCCTCAATGGCACGTCTCCTCGTTTTCAAAAATGGGTTCACATCATTGGCCCCTGATTAGAAGATTCTATCGAGTGTTTGACTTCAATTCATTAATTCACATTCATTGGATTGTACTAGAATACCTTGGAAGTCATTGACATCAATGGTGATTTACTTCGCACTTGTTAACGGTATCCATTAATGACTCGTAATCAAGTGTTTTCTACCATGTTTAACTTCGACACCTGTAATCACATGGATAGAT
>JASDQU011028634.1:27423-38178 GCA_032191745.1 Picea mariana | reverse complement strand
TTGGATTCCCACATCATTACTCCCGCATCTCATAAAAATGACTAAGTGTAAAAAGAGTAAAACGTGGTAAGTCATGAAAAATGACTAAGTGTTGGGGAGGTAAGTGATGGGTATTATGAAAATGGAAATGGGATAAGTATGGAAATAGTGTGGAGGAATGGAAAAATGTCTAAGTATGGAGAATAATGAGGAAGGAAAGTCGAGTGGAAAGAAGGAAAAATGGCTAGTATAAAGTGTGGAGAGTGGAGAATAAGGAAAGTGGAAAAATGGCTAAGAATGGGGCAACAGTATGTGGGATAAAACTGACATATATTGGGAATATGAGCTCCATTTTCAATTCTATAAAGTGTTGAACAGAGCTAATACATAGGGATATTTAGTGAGAATCTTGGCATAATTATTTTCCTTCTTTTAGTATCTCTTCTTTTGTTTTCTTCTCTTTTGTTTCAAATAGAACTATCCTTATTAGAATTTGATGATGAAGAACTGGAGAGATGAAACTAATTGGAAACTTGTTGGGTCTTCACAATCAACAGTTGAAGATTATTTGGAACTTTCCAAGTTCAAAACAATTTTGGTCTCTACTTGAAATAAAAGTAGGTTCACATATTTACCCCAATCACTTACTTGATGGATGTCAGGAAAACACTTCAATAGACCTCAAACCACCTTTGGAAGTTTTTGGACCCCAATCACCAAAGAAAGACTTGCCCCTAAACTGGGCCCTACAAGCTAATAGATCCAATTTTTACACCAATAAAGTAGAAAAACATATGACAAATTATATAATGATCCATTTTCAATCACTACTAATAACCTTTTCCTTCTTACCCAACCTTAGTATAGAATTATTTTTCTTGTCCATAGTGTCATGCACAATGTTTAAGTGTGTGCTAAAATGCTTCTCTAAATTCAATTAGTGGGCACATTGCACATTGAAACAACTTATAATATAGTTATTATGGACTATTTGAAATGTTGACAACCATTCTACTTTGGCTAGATTAGTGGTGGCCTTAAGTTTTTTAGTGATTGAGATATAATTATTACACCTTACAAATAAATCGTTTTATGTGATTACAACATGTGGAGATTGATTTCTCATTAGTGTATTGAAATCAGATTAAGAAACTAGAGGAAGACCGAACATAACATGTTCTCATTAACATTTTTGAGAAGCAAAGCATAGTTCGTATTTGAAATCAATAATCTGAGAGTTGTCTTTGTTCCATCTTAAGATATGAAGCACATTAGATGTGGAACCTTATTTTAATTTTAGTCCACAATATTACTAACATTAGCCACTATTGTAATAGTATTAGATTTTGGATTTTTGTAATCATTATTACCAATCACTACCTTCAAGCCACCATTTTAAAATATATCCCTATAGTGGTATAAAGTTCTATTGTTTATTCCATAAGCCCAATACCATGCATTTTAACAAACATTTAATGTGTCAAACTTCATTGGAATTTGAGAGTTCTCTTTTTTTTTTTCTCATTGTTTGACAATAGTCGCAATTGATGCCAAATAATTTAGCACAAATTTTCTTCTTGAATTTTCATTCATGAGACAACTTAATAACCTCAGTCATTGACCCCGTCAATGTTTAGAAATATAATTATTTTTACAACAATGTGTAGTGTGCATGCATATAATGAAACAAATTTCATCAAATGTTTCAAGAGACAAGGAGAGTGCACCAACAACCACAAACTGCAACAACCACACATGACAAGGATACTGCACCTCCTCAAAGGGTAGTGCAGAAGAGAGAGAGAGTCTCCACAACCATGAAACAAGAACAATACTCAATTGCAACAATTGCAGTTGCACTTCTTAGGCTACCACCAAGAATACCACCAAGAATATCATAATACCACCAAGAATGTCACCAAGAATACCACCAAGAGATACTAGAAGGTAGGGCACATATCTTAGTATAGATAGCGCTAGAGAGAGAGACCAAGAATCACCCCAAACGATCCACCTTCCTTTATTGCAGCCGCAACTCAAAACTTGCACTATACCTTTCTGAGAGAGTAAGTGAGGTGTGTACAAAATGAGCTCAAGATCCTCTTATTTATAGTCCTTCTTGTCACTTGTCTAGGTCGACTTCTCTTTTTGGAGGGTAATACTTTAATATTATTTATCATACTGAGTCGACTTGTCTTCTAGGGTTTTTACACATACGTTTAGGCTTTCTCTTGCTTCCAGAATATTCTATTATAGTCAAAGGTGACATATGGAGGTTAATACCTTCCACAACTACCATAATATCAACATGATGGACTTATTTGGTACAATTAATATTAATATGAAAAATAAGTTTTTAAAGTTGTGGTACAAGAAAAACAAAATTACATTGCAAGATGTTTCTCTTATTAAATAGGAAGGGCACATGAAGAAGTACTTGCAAAGAAAATAATTGCAATATCTCATTACACATAAGATGAAGAGACTAGGATCTAATAAGAAGAAAATCCTACATACGCACCTACTATAAACCCAAAGGAAGGGCATAAACAAAAAGAAGAAGCTACATAACCACATGTTGAAGAGTCAAAGAAAGAAGAACCAATAGTTAATGTTGTTATATATCACCACCCACACCACATGGAAAAACAACAATCATCAACAAACTTACTATGGATCCACATGGAACCAAAGAGGCAACCATTTTGGAGGCACATGGAGAACTAAAATCAACACATGGAGATATCAGAGTACTGTAGTAAAGACATGGATTCCAAGAAGAAACTAGAATCCAGATTGAGGATTGGCCACATTTGGACCCCATCTCCACATTTCACTGGGATGGATGGATGCTTGTGCATGATACCAGTTGATTACAGTGCTCAGTAGGTCATATTATGTGGCTTTTTCCCATGTTTCAAGGATAAAACATGCCAAGGGGTTTCGAATGTAATGTACCCAGGGAGGATAATATGGGGTAATATGGGGTACCTATGGAGTTAACTAAGGGGATAATGGATGTAATGTGACCATAATATGAGAATAGGCCCACTATGTAATTAAAAGGAAATAACATAATAATAAGGGGTATTTGCAACAAGACCCCTAGAAATACTCATGGGAAAGTATAAATACACATGAGTATCATTGTATTGGATATGTGTTTAATTGTCTTGTCTTGTAGAAAACATGGCTTGCTGAGTGATTCCTTCTATAAGGAATATTTGATGGTGTTACCCTACCTTAAGTGTTCTCTCTATATTCTTAGTGTTGTTCATGGTGAATTCTTTGGTATGTTTGGTTTTTAGGGCTATTCTTGAAGTTTTATGGTGGGTTATCTTTCATATATTTGAAGCTTTTCTACAAAATCTCACACATTAATAGAACATGATAAATTTTTATCATTAGCTGAGGCTATATATTGTATAATTATTGTGCCATCAATGAGATTGAATTTTAAGCTTATTGGAATCCTTTGATATCCAATTATATTATAGTTACAATCGAATAGGCATGGATCCACAAATCTCTTGAAGTCAAAGAATTCATCAATTTGATATGGGATGAAGGAATTGTGGTCCTCGCGTCTCCTATAAATGTCAATAATCTTTAGCAATGAAAACATGTCTTTCCATTTTATTTGAGTTGATAACCTCCTTTAAGTTCCATCTATGTCTTAATTTACATCTATATCTTAATATATGTGACCCATCGGGAGAAAAATAACTTCAACAATGTTAAATACCCTGCTTGTTGTTAGAGGTGATGCAAACACAAACATAACAGTTATTTGTTATAACCCACACAATTATCCATTTGCAACAATAATATTGGTGTCAATTTTATGTTTGACCTATTTATATTATCAACACTTACCTTAGGAGCTTGCATGCCATCTTACTTATAGACCATGCATTTTTCATAGGATTCAATTTGTAATATAACATCATGTAATGAGTGGTTTGATGTTCCCATTGTACACCAAATCCTTATATCAAACCATCATTGATTCTTGGAGCTCCTTGAGACATTTAGCTAATGAAGATACAATGAAGTTTGAACCCATCTCTGGAAAGGAAGGGATGGAGTGGTCAAAGCCCCTAGTCTTGTGTCTATGTGTAATCATGCTAGTCAATGAAATTGGGAGATTTGTGAAACTAATTGATCTGTAAACAATCATGGATATTTTATTGGAAAAAATTGTCACAATAGATTTTACAATATTTTAAAATATCTTATTATGCATTGGTTTACTTTATATTTCAGATTTAATATTACTAGCTTAGTGTAAAAGATACTAAAATAAATTGATATTGAATGAAAGAACTAAGCAAATAACTTTCCATCCACACAATGAAAACAACATGCACCCTGGGAAAACCCAATACAAGAAAAAACCAACTAGAAGGCAATGCCTACCCCTTGCTCTTTTCTTCTCAATTATGAAAGGAAAATACAAAGAAAGTGTATTCACTATGGAGTTTCAATGTAAATTGTGGTATAAATGGATACAATAGGATCCTCTACTTTCTTTATTGTTCTTCAATATCTAGATGCTCTGCTCAACTATGGAACAATAAAAAATAGAATAAGAATAGAACCCCTTCCTTTCCTAGTGGCCATGTATTTAACATGTCCTAATAGCCATTTAGGGTTCTTGGAAGTTAACACATGACTATATCCACATCTATGAGTAGTGGGAGTTGACATGGCATCCACTTAGTATCATGGTGGTCAATAGAATAGGTAAAGTTGTAGGAGGCATAACTTCCACATAAAAACTTTGGTTGAGGTGTTCTTTGTTCCATTTGAAAGATATCGATTTGTAGAATAATGTTGGGGAGATGTAAACTATGTTTACAAGGTTTTGACCCCAAAAACGATAGTTTGAGGCCTTGTTGATCTAAGAGATTATTTTACAATATTTAAGATAACATCATGAGGATAAAATCCCCCTACATTTTTAAAGATGTTGTACTCTTATATGTTTGCCTAAAATATATAGTTGATGTTCTTGGATTGGATTGTCAAATGAAAAAATGATAAACAAAAAACCCAATCCTTTATTGATTTAGTTTTTATATAAAATGGTTCCTAATAACCACATTTATTCTTGAGTGCAACATTTGCCTGGAAATGGACCGAGTTTCTTATTAATAGTAAAAAGATAAAGAAAGACTTCAATATCAAAATAAATATATGATCAACTTTATTATAACATCCCTCTAAAAAATATGAAAGAATAAGATACAACCATATTTCCTCACAAGAAAAAAATGAAATGGGATTGATCAATATCGTAGGTGAAGAAGCAATATCTTCTTTCCCTTATGCAATCTACTTCTGCTGGATACAAGGTGTTGATGTTGCAGTGGTTGCAGTGGCCTTTTGTTCAACCTTTGAATAGATTTTGAAGAGGTTGAATCTAGCAGTATGAGAGATTACCTTGCAACACTGTTTTGGTGCAACAATAGTCAGAACTACCTCTGGTATCCTGTAGAGTTGACCCCCCATAGTAATAATGACACTATGGGGTCGAGACTCATAAACATCATGACGTTTACACATATATGGTTGGACCAAAACAACATCACATACATCAAGAGGGGAAACATCACACACTACCTCATCCTTGAAGGTTCGGATTCCATAGGACATGCAACATTGTTGGTTGACATGTAGATATTGTCCCTGGCGAAGCCACCCGATGTTGTAAGGATGTAGGTGTGGTGTTGTCGACAACCCAAATTTTTTTACGACCTCAATTGAGATGAGGTTATTCTCTCTTCCACTATCAACAATGAAATGCAACGAGGTCCTTTTCACCCACATCTTTGAATGGAAGAGGAAATCCCCCTCTTCAAGATCTGTTGGTTCTTCTGGTTGAATTGTTGTGGTTGCGACGGTAGTAGTGGGGTATGCGTCGATGATCTTCCTTTTTCATTATCTTCTGGATTAGATTCTGAATTAGGGTTCAAATCCTTGTCTTTGATCTCAGCCACCAATGATTGTTTTGAGCGACACTCGTCATTGTTGTGCCAGGGGATTTTGTGGAAGTCACACCACTTCCCAATGTCATTCTTCATATTTCACTCACCCTTATTTTCCTGTGTCTTGGACTGGTTGTCAGAAGGATTTTGGTTAGGTCCATATTTATTATGCTCTGGTTGTTGAGGATTTTCATACCCAAACTCCCATTTGTTCTAGTGCCTAAATTTCTGCTCAATTTTGACAACATATCAATAGGCAACTCCCAATGATGAGATGTTTAGGAAATCCATTTCAGTTTGGATGTACCTATGCAGAGCCCCACGATAGAGTCTTTGATAACCAACTTGGTGCACAAGGTATAGAAAGTATTGTGAACTCTGACACCATTTGACCGCTCTCTTTTGGTAGTGTGGTCCATCTCAGTTATTGGTATTCATAGTTATCAACAGGGTAATATTGTTCCTTGACTTTATCCAAAAAAAAATCCCAAGTGGGCTCGACCCCATATATTCCAGATTCCTTTTGTGGAAATTTTCTCCTAGTAATTTTCCCACCAATGTTTGACATGGGGCAGAGCCTTGAGGACTGTGAAGGTGATCTTTTCCCTCTCGAAAAAATTGTGAGCAGAGAAATAACCTTCTAGAAAATTTAACCATTTTTCTAGGGCATCCGCATCTATTTGACCTTCAAATACGAGAATACCAAAATTAACTTGTACCTTGAAGGGAGAGTTTCCTCCAAAGTCGTTGCTTGATGAATATATTCCTATTGCTATCAACATACGTTGAAGGATGTGGGAAGAATTCTCCATCATTTTTTCCTGTTATCCCGATTTTTTGTGATAACTAGGAGATCATGTCTCGAGGCCCACAGGTCCTAGACATGGAGTACCGAGAGCAGGATTGACATGAGCATGACCCTGGAGGGCCCACCTTTTCTTCTTCCATTGTCTTTGTCTTGTCAACAACAACAACATCCATCACCATCGGCTTGGTCCTATATCAGAAGAGGTTCTTGCTCCATGACATAATTGGTTTGGGTATCATGGTATGTGTCACTTTTGATCGTTAAAACCTTTAAATATATGTATATGATTACTTTTATCTCTAACAAATGCTTGGATCTTACATTTTCCCACTTGACCATGTTTGGGGGACTGAGAGGGTGCCCTAGAAAGCCTGTGTCTGTAGGGTTTGGTTTGCCACTAGGGGGATTTATGAAAAGCCATCATCCACTCCCATCATAACACCACTTTTCCATCTTATTTCCCGCTCACCTATCCCATTCCCCTTGTCTAGGCATTGGGTTGACCTATTTTCAGGACTGCATCTTACCTCCTGGGAAGAAGGGGCTAAAGGCCCAGAAGGTAAAAGCAAGCTGGTAAAAGATAAAAGCCTAAGAATGAACCTCGAGAATCTTCGCCCAGGGATCCTCGAGAAAGAAATAAAAAGATTCTTAGTAAAAAACAAGAGGGACCCGGAAAAATAATAAAACAAGACCTAGTTAGAGGATAGGGGGTCTCATCATGAGCTAGCCTATTAGGTCCATAGGTACCTAGCAGTATGACATTGCCATCAGATGGTTACCACGCCAGGGCAGTGACTCTTGGTTGCATGGCCAAGGGAAAGGGGGTCTCATCACGAGCCAACCTTCTCATTTCTGTGAAAGTACTTGTGGGTAACGCTATCAACTCTGGTCACCATGCCAAGGCACTGTCCCCTGGTTATCTCTTGAACAAAAAACAAATAAAAGAATAAAAAGAATAAAGGCAAGAATGGGCTTGGAAAACATGCATCCATGACAGGGACAACTCGCCTTCTACAAAGGCACCCACAGGTAACACGTTGCATCCTTGGCCCTTACTGCACCCACATGCTTGGACATCCCCTAACCACATCATCCACTTACATGGCTTGGATGAGGTGTCTCTGGGAACTTTCCTTTTTCTGTGGACACTAACCCAATATGAAGCCTTTTCCTTTTCCGCAGACTTGTATTGTAGGCTTGTGTAATGTCTTTGAGCTATTGATTTATGTATTAGGGATTTTATGCGTGTGTTTAATAATATTAATGATGAAATGTGATTGACATTTCCATGATCCTTGTGACTGATGAGCCCATGGAGGGCGTAGCCTTTGATGTGTAGGACCATACCCGACGGATAGGTACCATTTGGACTAGTACACATGGAGAGATGATCAGTTTGGACCTCCATGGGGCTGAAGATCCCACCAGATGGATGCTAAGACCCCATCAGGGGGCATAGACAGGGCAAAGTTTGATCAGGGTCTTTGCACTAGAGAAGAAGAGGACGTTCCACCAGAGGCACCCCGACATAGCTTAGCCCAGGGGGTTGAGCCATTTTTACTGAGACGTTGGCCTTGGAAGGCATGGGACATCACCTTTGATGACCATGACGTCATCCAGTCTATTGGAGATTTTTGGAGGCAAAATGGGCAACAATGGCACGTGTGGCATGTTGGAGAAGCCCTTGGAGGGCTAATGTTTTTCTCTAGGATGTTTCATTTTCCCTAGAAAGGGATAGAGCCTCTCTTAGAGGGGATTTTACTCTCTTTTCTTCTTAATTAGGGTTTTTACTTGACAATTTAATGTAAAACAGTATGATTTTGATAATTTGTCCTTGTCGACCTTTTACCTGACCTAAAATGTAAAATTAGGTCAAGGTTTTGTATAAATGAGAGATTTTCACTCTCATTTTTTCATCATCACTCATTCACTCCATAAGGAGGTCTAAAATTTGTGCCCTCTCTTAGGTATTTGGCTAATTAAGTGAGGCGCACTTGTTGAAGGAAGACATTTTTGGCATTTTATGGTGTTTCTCTTGAAGGAAGGTGTTACAACTGGGGTTTGCATGGTTATTTCTTGATGAATTGTAAGTATTTTTTTGCAAAACTTCTTAAATGAATGGTTGTAGTCTTATTTTCTTGCATATGTTTATAATTTGTTGAATCAAAACCCTAGGTGAAAAGCACACAAGTAGGTCCTTGTCTCATGTCCTCTGATAGAGAAATTTTTAGCCATTGAAGAAGAAGAAGAGAGACTAGCCGTAGCTACACTCCTTTTTCTTCCTCTCCTTTGCTATCCGTACCATCTAGAGATCAAGAAGGAGGAGACATCCCAGGCCTAGGTTATCTACACCTAGGGCCGTTTTTCTTCTAGGGTTTGATGATAGAGCCTTGTTGTAGCAACACTCTCCCTCATTACACTCTCTTGTCTTGATTTTATTCTTTATGCTAGCCGTTTTTTCCAAGTCAACCTAAGGAAGGAGGAGAGAGCATGGGGCCTTGCTTTAGCAACACCGGAGTGAGCCTCTCTCCCCTAGGGTTTTGATTTTGAGGCCCTGCCATAGCAACACTTCAGAACTCTTCCCTCTTGTCCTTATCCATCCTCCTTCAACCCTTGTGTCCTCTAATAAATTGACTCCATTCTACCCTGAGGCACTGATCCTAAGACCTCCAGCATTGAAGTAAGACTTTGATCCAAACACTCTCAAAAATCGAATTTAAAACCCTAACTACACTAACCCTGCTAACCCTAAGTGTTGCCGCTACCTATTGCTATTTCATCTTTAATGCAACAATTTTTTGTCTTGAGAGCAATTGAATGATGGTTTACACATAAATTGAATAAGGTGTTGATTGGTTACATTGAATGCTACATTGTTCCAATATTTATTGGTGAAGTGTTATAACTTTTCATTGATATTGATAAACATTGACTCCGTCAATATTTATATTCAAATTTCTTATAAGTTCATCAGATAGTTCTTGATTGATATGAAGTACTAACCCATCGAAATAGCTCACACATATCAGTTTGATGTTGTCTTGTTTCAGGCAGGTGTCCTTCATTGGGGATTTACTTTATTATTAGTTCTTTAGCTAGGACTATTTGTTTGGGTGGTGACTTGTGAGGGGGAAAACTTGTCCTTGTCCCTTTATCCTTTTGCCTCAAAACCACAGGTCATCGGGGACGTCTCCCCTGGGCCTAACCTCCCTAAAGAGAAAGAGCCTTCCCATTGTGGTGACATTGGGTGGGATAGGTTCCTGTTACGCCAGTTTGGTCTTCCATCTCATATCCTTTTATCCTAGCTACAAACTGTGCAATAACATTTTGGCGCCATTGTCAGGGAACACTGAGTCAAACCTTCCTCAGATGACAACTTTTCGGTAAGCCTTGCCTCAGAGACTCTTTTCTTACAAGCTTACCCGGCGACTCCACTAGGATGTTTTCCCTTTTCTTTGGTAGTTTCAAGTAAACTATCTGACGACTCCATAACCCACAAAGAGGTTTAATAATCCTCCTTTGTCTTTTAGAAGGAATCCTCCCAAGAACTCTCCTATTGTCAAATCACTCTTCAGGAAAAGATTTCCTTTAAGAATCATGTCTAGCTCTCAGACCGCTACAATGAACCCAACCAACAATCAAAGACAATGGATACCCTAGGAAAATTCCACCTAAGTATGAGAAGTGGTTGCCTAAATTCACCAGTACTGATGCAATTAGTGCCAAAGAGCACATGAGAAGCTATTGGGCATTTTTTCAACTTCATCCCATTAGTGATGATGCTGAAGACTTAGTCATGAAGTTGTTCTCCGCTACTCTGTATGATGCCTCAAGGTGTTGGTACCTGAGCCTTTATGATGGAAGCATTAAAACCATGGATAGACTTGAAGAGGCCTTTCTCAAAATATGGAGTATCAAAGAATACCTTAACATGCTCCTCACCCGACTGAATAACCTTGCGAAATGTGAAAATGAATC
>JASDQU011028633.1:39659-50077 GCA_032191745.1 Picea mariana | reverse complement strand
GATACAATAAAAGTAGATGCATATTTATTGGATATGGTCACCATCCCTAAGCAACAAAGGAATTTAAGAGACTTCATGGAAGGTAAAAAATCTACAATTGCTAGTTTATCTAAGAAACAAAGTGAAGAAGGAATGTACATAAATAAATTAGGTGTATATAATCCTAGGAGTTATGTTAAAAATCCTCCCTTCTATGTATCTATAAAGATAATGGAAAACATTGCTCATTGTAGCCTAATTGATGGCGGTTCATTTCCTAACATCATGTCAAATATTATTATGGAAGAATTAGGTCTTTCATGTATGAATGAAAATTCAAAGATAATTATGTTGTCTTACAATAGTCAGCAACAAATTACAATCGGTGAAATCAAACACATGACATTAATTTTGTGTGCTCACCCAGAAATAAGAACCACTTGCAATATTCAAGTGATGGACATTCCAGTTAGTAATTATTCCATCATTTTGGGAAGATTCTAGCATGTATTGACGAGTGGATACATTTCATTATATGGGTCACACATTCCCCTTCCAAATAATGGAAAGAAGATCATTGTTCTCGGGGAAGGGCTAATCTCACCTCATATTGAGAGTCTTCCACAACCTCATGTAAATTTTATTGAGGAAGACATGGGTGTATACTCTATTTCTAGAAGAAGGTAGTAACTCTGTCACATCCCCTCCGAATCCTGAAGAAGGAATGTGGCACATTCGTTTTGATGGTGCATGTTCAAGTGAGGGAAATGGAGCATGCATAGTATTGTATTCTCCCGTGGGAAAGATTCACAATTTTTATTACACACTGGAATTTTCTTGCACTAATAATGTCACAAATTTGGAATCCTTGATCCTTGGTATTTAAAATTCTTTTAATCTTGGTTGTTATCATACTTCTATTTTTGGGGATTCTAAACTTATTTTGAATTTGATTAGAAGAAATTATACCCCCTCAAACAAGCTACTTAAAAGTTATGCACAGGAAGTATGGTATTGATTTCAAATCTTTTATCTTTTAACATTACTCATATCGGGAGAGACTTGAATTCAATAGTTGATAGGCTTGTTGTTTTTGCAGCCAGTCCTACTAGGAAATTATTCCCTCAAAGGCATGGTTGTACATTTATGTCTCTATATTGTCCACATTTTCCTGATAATGTAGAATCATGGCAGGTTTTTCCTCATGATGAAAGTATTTGTTCTTTCTTGTAGAATGAGCCTATCAAATGAAAGAACATTATATCTCTTGAAGATAGTAAGTTCCCTGAAGGAATAACTCCTTTATATATCTCATTCTCATCTAGTAATGTTGGGAACAAGAAGGATAAAGAAGAGAAGGATTCAAAAAGAAAAAATTGGTAGTACTATTTCAGAGAATATTGGGACTCAGGATAATCCAAATATTTTGAAAATTGGAGCCCAATGTTTAGAAAAGGAGAAAAAAAAATTCATGGAGTTATTCAATGAATTTAAAGATGTCTTTTCTTGGTCATATGAGGATATTCATGGTTTATATCCTAATGTTATTCAACATGCTATTCCTATCAAGGAAGAAGCAAAACCAATTAGGAAAAGACAAAGGCCTATCAACCCTACCTTGGAAGCTACAATTATAAAGGAAGTTGAAAAATTGATTAATGCTCACATTATCTTTCCTATAGAGTATTATGAGTGGGTAGATAACCTTGTTCCAATACAAAATAAAAATGGTGATATCAAATTGTGTGTTGATTTCCATGCTTTAAATAGGGAAAGAGTGAAAGATAATTTTTCTCTTCCTAATATGGAATTGATTTTGCAGCAACTGGCAGGGTCAGAAATGATGTCCCTTCTTGATGGTTTTTTAGGCTTTAATCAGATTAGAGTCAAGAGAGTTGATAAATACAAAACCACATTTACCACTAATTGGGGCACCTTTGCATATGAAATAATGCCTTTTGGTCTAATAAATGCAAGTGCTAATTTGTAAAGGGCTATGAAAATATCCTTTGACGATGTTTTTAGTAGGATTATTCAAATCTATCTTGATGATTTAATTGTCTATTCTAGAAACCGACAAGATCACTTTGATCATGTAAGAAAAGTTTTCTTATGTTGCAGAAAATTTGCAATGTCCTTGAATCCTACAAAATCTATCTTTAGTGTATCACAAGGTAAATTTCTCGGTCATATTATTTCTGATTTAGGAATTAGTATTAACCCTGAGAGATTTATCACAATCCAAAATATTCAAGCCCCTACTTCTAAAAAGGAAATTCAATCTTTTATGGGTAAAAACAATTTTGTTAGAAGATTTATTCCCAATTTTTCTAGAATGGTCAAACCAATTCATAATATGTTGAAGGAAGACCGGTCATTCTCATGGAATGATGATGCCAAAATGATTTCATAGAAATAAATATAACAATAAGTTATGCTCATGTGTTGGCAAAACCGAACTTCGAAAAATATTTCATTATTTATACTAATGCCATTGAAGAAGCAATGTATGTTATACTTCTTCAAAAAGATGATCAAGATAATGACTAGTCAATAGATCACATGAGGAAAATATTATCAAAGAATGAATTTAGATACACTTTGATTTTAAAACATACTTATTCTCTTGTAAAATCTATTGAAATTTTCGCCATTTTATCTTAGGAAAGCACACTCAGGTAAAAGTCTCTTTTCCTACTGTAAAATTTCTTCTTTCTTAAAAACGTGTTTCAAGAAATATTACAAATTGGATTGATAAGATAAAAGAGAATGATTTCACGATAACAAATTCTGATAAAATCAAGGGAAAAGATCTACCCTTGCACTTGGCTCAAGATCCTGAACCAGATGTTTCTTCTAAAAATGATGAGGATACTTTGTTTGCACTTTTTCTTATTCAACATGAAAATATTGATTTAGAAGAACATCCTTGGTACGAGGACATTATCTATTATTTGCAATTAAAAAAAAGTCTTGATAATCTTGAGTACCATGAATGCATGGAGTTCATCTTGAATATTCCAAATATCTAATCTTGAGTACTTCTCTTTTCCACAGAACAATTGATAGATTGTTGTTATATTGTTTAAATGATACAATATCCCAAAATATCCTAAATAAAATTCATGGGTCAACATATTATGGTATTCATATTGGTGGTCATTGTGTTGCAAATGCCACTACACACAAAATATTGAGAATCTATTATTATTGGCCTTCAATATTTAAAGATTCTTATAAATTTTCACAGGCTTGTGATAAATGTCAAAAGCATTCAGTAACCACTCACACAACTAGGTATTCCAATAGAGGAAGAGAACCTTCAGTAACCACTTAAAAAACCAAATAAAATATGAAAACACCATTGTTTTATGTGGCTAAATCCATTTAGGGAAACATCCATGGCCCCAACCAATGCGGCCACTTGGAGCAATTTATTAATGCAAAAGAAAACTTTTACAAGAGAGTTTTTCAGAATTGATCATTAGAAAATGACCCTTCATGCTCTCTAAATAGAGATCATGGACCAATCGAGTGTTAAGCCACATATATATGTATTTTTTAATGTCAAGGAGAATATGATTCCTCGGATCACTCTACGTCAAGAACATATCGTGATCATCGGATTACAAATGCATACTAATGCATTCTAAGTAAACAAACTAAGAAACACACTTTAACCTAATGACACATTAGACCAAGGTGATTTTAACTAACTCTTAAGTGTCTAAATATCCTAACATCCCCCCTTAAGAACAACTTGGGATATGATTGAAGGATTTACAAAGGTGACACAATAGAAGAAGGAAGGAGGCATTAGAGCCTATTCCCCCTTAATGAAAACTTCTTGAACTCCTAACATAGATCGAAGTTTGGAAAACTTCACTTCTATAAGATACTTTGTGAAAATGTCTGAAACTTGATCTTCTATAGGGAAAAAGAGCACTTCAATAACTCGATCATGAATGAATTTCCTAATGAATTGCATGAGTATCTCAATGTTTGTGTTGCGCTAATGTTGAACTGAGTCTTTGGTGAGATTGATGGAACTCTAATTGTTGCACTAGAGGGTGGTCACATATTACTGCTAGAATCCAAACTCTAAAAGGATCTGTCGAAGCCACAAGGATTCTTGACTTGCATTAATTGTTGCTTGGTACTTTTCTTCCACTGAAGAAAGAGCAATATAACATGTTGTTTCTTACAGGCCCAAGTGACAGGTCCAAAACCAAGGATGAAAACATAGCATGTAGTAGGATTTCGATCATCATGTTCGTCGACCCAATATGAATTAGTGAAACCAAGTAACAAAGGAGTCCCCCTGAATTGTAATGTATCCAAAACTGAATTGTACCTGGATATACCGAAGTATCCTTTTAGTTTCTTTCCAATGGATTTCATGGGGTGTTTGCATATACCATGCAACAAGATAAATAAGAAAGGAAATATCAGGATGGGTATGAGTCAAATATAAGAGGCTACCAACTAATTGATGGTACAAAATGGCATCAACTTTGGGAGAAATACAAGTGGTAACAAGTTTGACTCTAGACTGGAAGGGAGAAGGGGATGGTTTATAATTATCAATGCGAAAGTGGTGAAGAACGTTGCAATCATACTTAGATTGGGAAATAAAAATTCCTTCCTTGGTTTGCAGTACTTGGAGGCCAAGAAAATGATGCAAATTTCCTAAGTCTGTCATTTCAAATTTCTTTTTAATGTTGGATTTCACATGGGTTAAAATTTTATGGTCACTACTAGTGAGGATAAGGTCATCAACATAAAGAACATGGATTATGAGATGGATTCCTACTTTCTTGTTATAGACATTAGGATCAGAATGACATCTAGAAAATATGGTATCAAGAAGAAAATTATCCATTTTGGCACTCCAAGCTCGACGAGCTTGCTTAAGACCATAAATAGATTTATTAAGGTGAAAAACAAGGTTGGAGTCATTCTGGACATAGCCATGAGGTTGTTCCATGCATATTTCTTCTTTCAAATCCCTATGAAAGAAGGTGAATTTAACATCCATCTGATGGACCTCCCATTTATGTGAGGCCACAAGGGCTAGAAAACGGTGGATGGAATTCATTTTGGATATGGGGGAAAATGTTTTACTATAGTCAACGCCTTCAACTTAAAAGAACCCTTTGGAAACTAATTTGGCCTTGTGTCTTTCAACACTTCCATATGATGCATATTTTTTTCTATACACACATTTACGTCTGACAATTTTTCTTCCTTTTGAAAGAGGTACAAGATCCCAAGTACGTTTACCATTAAACAATGATACCCTTCATTAATTGTTGTGTCCCAATATGGATGACCTGAAGCTTTTGCGGATTTTTCTGGATCGTGAGTCTCTAAAACTTGATCCAAAAGAGGAGATGCTTGCTGGAGTTGTGAATGAGTTTGAAGTTGATCCAAAGTATCACCAACAAGATCAATAGTTGTTTATTGTGTTGAACAAAACCATCTCAAAGGTGGCAGTATTGGTGCAGTTCATGTTCAATGGACTCATTTGGAAAAAGGTGATTTGGCGAAGGTGTATTTTCATACTCATTGTTATCATCTGAACAATAAGAAACCATAATAGGAATAGAAGATGGCACAAACACCAAATATGGAACAAACTCTAAATTAATCTTGGAGGCTAAGATATTTTCATCAAATTTAACATATCTTCTAATCGTAATTTCATTAGAATGAGGTTGAAGAATTCTGTAAGCTTTTACATCTTCAAAATAACAAAAAAAATACACTTCTCACTTTTAGGTTGTAAATCTTTCCTTTTTTCATCAGGAATGTGAGCCCATGTTACACTACCAAATACATAGAAGAGGCTTGCATTTGGATTAATGTTATTCCAAGATTCTTCTGGTGTTATCTTTTTTAGATACTCTGTGGGTGTGTGATTTACTATGTAATTGGCACATTTGATGGCTTCTGCCCAATAATTAAGACTTAATCCCTTAGATTGGATCATGCAATCATCCATTTCTTTTAATGTGTGATTCTTTCTCTCATCAACACCCTTTTGTTGTGGTGTTTATGGAACAATGTGTTGCATTTTAATGCCTTGTGTAGTGTAGTAACTTGTAAATTTATTGTTCACATATTCTCCTCCATTATATGTTCTTATCCACTGAAGTTGATGGCCAATTGTTTTTTCTACAAGGGCCTTGTAGGTCAAAAACTTGTCAAAAAATTCACTCTTAAGTTTTAAGAAGTAAACCTAAGTGTGTATGGAGAAGTCATCAATGAACTTTAAGAAATAATTGCACCCATAGAAAGAAGGAGAAGAAAGTGGACCACTCAAATCACTGTTAACAAGTTGCAAAGGGGTAGAGGTGTACCAAGAGGCACATTTGTCAAAACTATCTTGATGATGTTTGCTAAGAACACAACTAGCAAAAAAACTATCTCTGCAAGAAAAAAGAGGAAGACCAGTCACCATCTATTGATTACATAGTTGTTGTAATGAGCAATAGTTTAGATGACCAAACCTCTCATGCCAAAGTTTGTTTAAGTCATCATTTTGAGCAACAAAAATTGATTGAAACTATGATGACCCAAAGTTGTCAAACTTGTACAACATGGTAATATCATCAACAATTCCAGTTGTGAGGACATGCTTAGGATGTTTTAAATCCTTGATTACAACTTGGTGAGGTGAAAACTCTACGGTTTTGCCTTCACCTGAATGCATGATTTGAGACATTGATAAAAGGTTGTAGGGAATACTTATAACACATAATACATTGTTGAAATGACCATTATCTACCTGAACCGTTCCAAATCCTACAATACTAAGAGATCTATCATCACCAACAAATATTTTCTTGGTGTTACATTTATTAAGAGCAGAAAAGATGGCATTATCCTTAGCCATATGATAATATTCTCCATAATCAATAACACTCATCAAAAGAAGAAGTATAAGTTGCATTGAAGGAGAAGCCAGAAGAATATTTATAAGAAGAAGAATCAATATTGATGTTATGCTTCTTCATCGCTGCTTCTAAATCTTCCATCTTCTTAAAACATTTGGACTCCACATGACCATGTTTCCCACAAGAGTTGCAATGTCTGTCAATCTTCTTACTTTTAGATTTTTCTCGTTTGTCACCATTAGGAGTGGAACTTGTTTGAGAGGGTTTGGAACCCTTGTTTTTGTAGCATCCCCAACTCCCTACTAGATATTGCCACATCCAAATTCTGAATTATGATATTATTAATTTTATTGTTATGTTCTGCATATGAACTGAGTTAAGTGGAATAACAATAATGATTTATAAACACAATTATCACAGAGATTCCATAACAAAAAACCCATAACAATACATACAGTAAATAAAATAATCTCATGAAAGACACTTATCTCATGAAATAAAAACCAACTGTGTGCAAACCTTCCACATTCCTCCCATCCATAGACCACACTACTCATAATCTCAATAGTGGGTCACCCCTGAGCTGGGGATAAACTCTACCAGGGAAAAGGGAGTCTTAATCCAGTCTAAGGTCTAATAAGTTGCAGAATCACTCAATCCAAGTGCCCAACTGCTAAAACTAGCCTACAATCTCTCATTCCCCACATGTCTGCCCCACCCCATGAAGTGCACCCCTTCTCTTCTCAACAGTCCCTCAGTTGCCCCACTTCCCTTCTTGGGCTTCAACAACAGGCCGAACATGAAGTCTCAGATCCCTGTAGATATTTCTCAACACATCAGGGAACAATTTTGAGTAGTTTCTCACCTAGAGAAAACTACTCACATGCCTGACAACCTGCTTCTTTGACATATGGGCTTGACAACCAACCTCTTCGACATACGGGCCTAGCAACCTGCCTCTTCAACATACATTCCTAACAACCTGTCTCTTCAACTTGCAACAATACCAAGTACCAGTACCAATGGTAGCATGGAGGAGTGAAAGGTAAGAGTGATGAATGAATGATAGACAAAATATGGGAATTACACTATATCCCCAAATATATATGCATGTGTCCTTTAAGACACATGGCACCCAAGGGACTTCCTTGTCCATACTTTAGAATCTTAGGATATATTTATATCCATAACTTTATCTTTAAAGAATATTAATATAAAATTTCATTGGGATTAAGCCCACTTATCTTAACCCCTTTCCTAGACTCTTAGCCCCCTTTCCATTTCTAGTGTATTTTACCCCCCCTACCCCCACCATACTCATTTGTGGGTCGGTATGAAGCAGTGATATACTTTAATGATATGAGTTTTTACATATTACAATAATAGGCTCACTCAACTTTAGCATCTAGGCTCTCCGACCTAATAATCACATAAGCCTTCTAACCTATAATAACTTGGCTCACCAACCTATAAAAAATATTTACATTTACAATTGGGGATTGACTCGAGGTATTACATTCCCCTCCCCCTTATTTATTCACTTTCCTCGATGCATTATATACCATGTACAATTCAAAATTCTTCAAAAAACTCCAAGCCTTTTTCTATTGGAAGCTTGTTTTCTTCTTGGTGCTGCACTTTCCAAGCACCAATTCATGTATTCATACTATAGCTGGAAGTCATGCACTATGTTCCATAGAGTTGCTTCAGGAAAGAATTCAATTCATTGTTCCATTTTAAACACCCTCATGATTATAGTTATCATGCCATAATCATCCATGAGTTACCTCTTTCTTGTTGCAATCACCTTTCCAGACTCAGGTATCCCTTCACTTCTACACAGTCCCTCAACGATCCATCTTGCCAATGTTTTCACACATAAGGAGAGCACCAACTCATTACTAGAACCCCACCAAGGTTCTACATGTATAAGGAACCAATGTATCCAACAATAGTTGTTCTTCCCATGCATTCCAACTTCAATACCACCATCTTATATGTATCACACACATACAATCAACATGAGACAATACCATAACAGTTTCATTTAGAAATTCCAATGTTTTTTTTTTCATAAGAAAACTTCACTTTTTTTCCAAAAATATGAAATCTATTTCACAATTTTCTTGGTTGTTGCAACAACAAGTATCAGTCTTAATTATGGCTTTCTATAGCACCATACTTGATACCACTTTTCCTGCAATGCTTCCATCTTGCATTTATCCAACAGATTATTGGTATTTCATGTACAATATACTTTCATTACAATATGTACCAAAATCTTACAAAGTGATATTAGAATTGTCTACACTTAACAATTCAGTCACAACTATCAAACAATTTATTAAATAGAATGAATTATCATTCTCTGCATAGGAATTTTCATTCATTAGGATTTTCATTCTTTCATCAACATTATTTTTCATTACTTTATTTCCTAAACATAAATTCCTTGTAGTCAATGCCCATGTGATTACTTGACTTGCAACTTTCCTATTGCAATGTCTAACAACCCCTTAAATGTTATCAACTCCATGAGTTAGTAAGAACCGTGACATTTCATATGTTAGCATACTCATTTTCGTTCGATAACATATATGCATGCATGCACAAAAATGCATTCAACAAATGCATTCAAGCTTAACAATTCTATCATGCATAAGTGAAAATCTACCACTTACTATGCATGAGTGCAACTCTCAATGCATATCTATTCAATGCACCTTTGCATTGATTTTCATAATGCTTTATATCTAAGTAATGTATCTCACCATTGGTAAATTGTAAAGTCTAGCCAATGCCTTGACACATTTTCCATACACTTCCTATTTCTTGCTCAACTATTTGGATGCCTTCCTTTTCGAACCTAACACTACACCAAGAATATAATTTTGTGGTGTTCATTAGTGTTAGCAAAAAGGTTGCAGTCCAAACATTATTTAGAAGTAGGAAGTTCATTGGACATTTGTGTGGTACATAGCCTTTCCATAACCAACCAAGTCATGGTCTCATACATGACTAGATTTTTTGGCATCCATTCCTATAACAGGGTCATACCCTTTATTGCTTTGGTTATTAGCTCATAACCAAATTAACATGACATGCTACTATGCCATTATATGCATTCAGAAGCTAAGAACCTTTGATAATTATTATAGGCCTCTAGCATTTACCACACCTAGTGGTATCTTATTCTCATTAATGCATTCAAATAATACAATAATTTGATAAAATAAACTCTAGCTGAGGAAATTCTTACCAAAAATTCCTTTATCAATTATGCAATAAAATTACATAAAACTCATACCTGCATAGCTTCCATTAAATAAATTGAATGCTACCTAGATAGTTGATAACAATAGAAGCTCCCAAGCTTCTGTTATAAGCCTTATAATCCACACTTCAGCTTTTTGTTGTTTCCTTCTATATCCAGGAACATTATTAGCAACACTTGTTTCCATGCAATAATTACCCCTTTCCTGGCACAAAAACCATCATTAGCAACTTCATAATCATATAGATAACAATAGACTACTCCTA